>JAAAKG020184139.1:0-25547 GCA_010014905.2 Druon quercuslanigerum
TTATTTAAATAAATAACGCGAGAATTCCAGATCAATCTAAAAATTTTACAACCCCTTCCTCACACTACTCCCCTCCCTATCGAGTGAGTCACGCCTACCTCAAAAAGGAAACGGCTTAATGGTGTAATAATAATAATAATAGTAATTAGATATCAGAAGTAATGCATTATATCAGTATTAAAGAAATACATCCATCAGTTGAATATTTATTGCTTCATTGAATTATCATTACATAATTGTATTCATTTAGATTTTTTTAGTGAAATTGGTAATTGGTAATTTGGCAATATATTCCTTATTGCTTTTAGTTTTTAAGTTATCTTAAAATGTGTAATTTAGTTTTTACATAGCTTTAAGACAATATAATGGAAGTTTCAAAATTTCGCTCAGATCGGCAAACTCAAGCATTGCATTGGCCTGATGCCAACAAAATGATTCACTAGCCGTTCTTTTCGTCATAGGCGAACACATTTCTGACATTCTTTTAACCCTCGCGTACATTAAAAATAAAGAATCAATTCTACATAATCATGTATGAAATCTCACAAAAAGTTCTCTAATTTTGATAGAATTTGGTCAAAATGTTAAGATAAATGCCAAGAATAAATTCCAGAATAAATTGAATAAGCTGAACTATAATTAGTCACGTCACGTTTTTGAAATAAATCTTCAGAAAGCATCTTATTCCGTTTGTATTGCATTTACTTTGATAGAAAAAACCTCATAAGTTGAAAATACTTATAAACAGATACCCATTCATTAAGGAAAGAATAAGGCACGTTATTTTCCTACGGTCTCCTGTATCAAATTCATCTACACATGAGTTTTGATTTTCGACATGTCAGATAGAAAATGTTTTAAGGAACGAACTTACAATTGATCATTTGGGCGGTTAAAAAGCGCAATAATTGAATTTCGTTTGTAAGAATAGCAGCTTTTCGGAGGCTCCTAAAAAAAGTGGATACGTATTTTTTTCGATTGATATTTTTTTCAAAATATGATACTGGAAGCCATAATTGTCAATAAGTCAATAAATCACTTTCACGAATATGACATATGGATTGATTTTTTATTTATCCCTATCCCCACCCTTCGCAGCATACCCAAAAACGACCCTCTAAACGAGGATCAACTATTTTGCTGTAAATTGGTAGTAATTATTTCTTTCGTGCAACTTTTTTCAAATAGATTGTTCTTAGTATTCAAATTAAAAAAATAAATGTATGTATTATTTAATATTAATTGCTTAAACAATTTTTCTTTTTTCTAAAAATACTTTTTACACATTTTATTAGAACAGAGTATCGGTACCTCCACAACGAGATAAACTAATTAGTCAATAAAAAGTCAGAAAGGTCGATTTAGTTTGTTGTTAATTGCTTAAGCATATTTGCAAATAAACTCGAGCGAATTTTGTATATATGGTAGTTGCGTTACTTATAGCTATTTAGAGAAGGTGTCAATTTTTGATATATTGTAAAAAGATGGTTCCAATTTTTGTAAACACTTCAAAAATTGATACCTTCTCTGAGTAGCTTGTACTATTTAATTTATAGCAAAAAAGTTACATTTCGGCAATTAAAAAATTATTTAAACAATTAAAAAGAAAGTGAGTCGATCATGTTGGGCTTTCATTCAAACCAGTTAGTTCATGTTACTCAGAGAAAGTGTAACTTCTTGATCTTTTTTTGATGGAAGTTTATGATTTTTTATATTGCCTCATTAGATAGAGATCCCTGTAATTAGCACTTTTTATTGCAAATTAGGCCTTCCAGTTTCGTATTTGCAGATATAGGGGGTTTCCCTATGTTAATCTTATAGGTGAATAGAGAGGCCGGGCGGCACCATTTAATATTCAGATATTATTCCAAACAAAATTCGAACATTGCCTTTTTTGAACCACTCTATTAAGAAAAGTATAACATTTATTTTCAATGCCATAAAGTTATTATAATAAAAATCGCACCATCCACCTTCCACGGTGAGATGTATTTTTAGGGCTCTGTGTCTAGCCGTCCCGAGCAATTGGGGAAGTAAGCCAAGCTTATGAAAAATACTTGGCTAATCATCCCGAATTTCCGGACAAAGAGACACTTGGATTTTTTACAATAAAAATTTGTAATTGCATACGTGCCAAAATTTTGTGAAATTGTACGAATTTTGGCAAAAAATTATAGTTTTTAGCCTTTTTTGTAATTTTCTGCTACCGACTATAGAAAATACAATTTTGCACATTTTTGTAGTTTACTGTAATTTATTGTACTATATTGTACAAATACGTTTCCATCGCGATTTTTCTCTCACCCTATAATTATTATGTAAATAATCATTAAAAAGATGGTTTTCAAATGTTTCCAGATATTTTTAAATTCAATGAACAACCTTTGGATGAATTCTATGGAATACCGGAAACATCCGTTAAGTTTTCTGATGTTTGACACAAAAGATGACCTACAGGCAGCTTATTGGAGAGATCCCGCAAGTGTCCCATTAGCCGTTATTTTTGAGGATCCGAAACCAATTTCTAGAAATTTGTTGTAAGTTTGCAAGAATGTAGTATTCAAAAACTGAAATTCATTATGTATTTGAATATAATTTTTAGTTTATGAGATTTGTTTGATTAAACAATCTTGAGGACTATAAAAATCGTGTTTCCTCCTTCTGCTCAATTATTCTCTGAAATTCGTTCTCCAAAGAGGTGCAATTTATTGCTATCATTACATCGCGCAACGATGCTTAACCCAATTACTATGATAGAAAATGCATAGCCACGCGCATGGGGCAAACATGTTTGTTTATGTTTTTCATTACTCAAGTGCATATTATACATTGAAGCTGATTCGATTTATTCCGTGAAATTGAATAATTACTATCAACTCCGCTATCCAAGACAAATAATTACCAAATTATTTCTTATTTTAGCCTAATTATTTGACATTGGTTTGGATTATAAAATGAGGAATGTTTTCAATATCTTTCAGATATGAGATAAGAATCAATCCAACGTATACGTTGCCTCCATCACCCGCGGAGAAACATTCCTCCCCCGTTACTTGCCGTAAAAATTTCAGTCATTGGATGGGTGGTGTTTTGTCTATAGAAACCGGCAGAAATTGTCCAGCGAACAATTATTTTTCCTCAGGATTTATGGCCTTGCAGATAATCATGGACATAACAAAAATTAGGGTAAGTTTAATTTAAAATAAAACACATTTGGAATGTTATAAGACGCGGCAAAAATTGTGTAGACTTGAAAACTGTTTAATTTTTGAAGAGAAAAATCATTGAAAGTCTCAAATGTGTTATAAAACTAAGACGACCTTTTTATCATTACAGTTAGATACGAAGAATGATGATGTAACAGTGCCTGATATCAAATTAGAAATGTTTCCAAAGGAAGCTTTCACTGCAGGTAAGAAAATCCTGTAGTTTTTACAAGAACATTATTTTGATAAAGTTTTGTTCTCAGTCTGAAGCATTTTCTGCACCTTTTATATTACTAACTAATATCCTAATGTTTAGAATATTAGTATAAAATAATTCGTCACGAAGTAAAAATCTAGCAACTGCAGAATACAGATTTAGAAATCCTTGAATGTCGAATGTTGAATATCTGATATTGAATCCCTCTTGACATTCTTAATATCAATTTGTTTTCAGACTGGATGCTAGCTTTCAGGGTGGTAATTCCACTCTATATGGTATTAGCTCTTTCTCAATTTATCACCTATCTCTTGATTCTGATCGTGGGCGAGAAGGAAAATAAGATCAAGGAGGGCTTGAAAATCATGGGGTTAAAAGATACAGTATTTTGGTAAGTTTAGTCGAGCCACAAAATTCTGGTTTCTGAAATTAAAAATTGCGCAAATTTCTCGATGATTTTATCTAAATGTCGATCTGAAATATTTGTCCTAATTATGATTTCAGGATGTCCTGGTTCATTATCTACAGCATATTCGTCCTGATACTCTCAGCAGTGGCTACAGTGCTTCTCTTTACACTCCAGATGTTCCAGCACACACATTTCCTTCCGATATTCCTGCTCGTCGTTCTCTACAGCTTCTCAGTCATCATGTTTGCTTTTCTGATTACACCCTTCTTCGATAAGTCCCGAGTAAGCTGATTAATCATGAAAAAGCATACACATAATCATCCAATCTGCGACAAACTTGGAATGTTTAAGGTTTATAAAATCGTTAAACTTTGTTATTTCAGACCGCAGGTGTTCTGGGAAACTTTGCTGTAACGATACTCAGTCTTGTGTACTTTATTCAAGTTTTCGTTGACGATTCCAGCTCAATAACTTACTGGCTTGTTTCCCTTCTGAGTCCTACAGGCGTCGCTTTAGCAATGGATAAGGTAGGATTCCTGATGAAAAAACAGTTTCTCAAACGTAAACTTGATTATATCTTTCTGAAATGTCTTCCATTCATTTGCGAAATTTTCTCAGTGTTTTTGACTTTTAGAAATAAAATGTTATCTCTCTTTCAGGCACTTGTACTAGACCTTCAAGGCCAGGGTGTGAACTTTGATAATCTGTGGTCAGGGCCTGGAATTCCATTCGGTGGTAGTCTCATCATGATGACTTTGGATATCTTCCTTTATGGATTGCTGGCTTATTATCTAGACTCTGTTATTCCAAGTAAGACATTTTTTTCATACTTATAAGTATTAACTTATTTTTTGTATAATTTGATGCGACAAAGTTTATCATTTTTTTAGGTGAATATGGTGTGAAAAGATCCCCTTGGTTTTGTTTTACTCCCGGATTCTGGTGCCGAAAAAAAATTCAAAGGGTACTTTATTTTAAAAAAATATAACAACAAACAATTGGCGAGAAAAATAGTAAACTAATTCAAGTTTAATTTTTTAGGTGCCTACATCAAACGGGGAATCGAATTCCTTTATCCCAGGTGAAGAGACAAATCGGGATGTAGAGCCAGTCGTGCGGGAGATGAAGGGTCGAGAAGCAATCAGGATAGTCGATTTGTATAAATCGTACCACAAATGTCGCAGACCAGAAACCAAAGCTGTCAATGGAATCAATTTGACGATTTACGAAGGCCAGATTACTGCAATTTTAGGACATAATGGAGCCGGGAAGACAACGTTGTTTAACATCTTGACAGGATTAACAGCCCCAACTGCTGGTACGGCCTTGATTTTCGGGTACGACGTTCGAGATTCTAATGACATGCACATGATCAGAAGTATGACAGGAGTCTGTCCTCAACATGACATCCTATTCGACCTTCTAACTCCTAGAGAACATCTTGAGTTTTTTGCAGCTGTTAGAGGAATTCCGAGATCTATGATTGAACCAGAGGTACTGTTTCAAAACATCGTAAGGAAATGATACCTATCCCAATTGGAAAATCTACCACTTTTGATTAATTGTAATTGTTACAGGTGAAGAAAACACTAAAGGATATAGACTTGATCGAAAAAGCTGACACTTTCGCAAAATACCTAAGTGGTGGGCAGAAGAGAAAATTATCAGTTGGTATTGCGATTATCGGTGACCCTAAGATAATTATTCTTGACGAACCCACTGCTGGAGTTGATCCTTATTCAAGAAGACAAATGTGGTCTTTCCTACAATCGAGGAGACACGGAAAAGTTATTTTACTAACCACACATTTTATGGACGAGGCTGATATACTAGCTGATAGGAAGGCAGTCATTAGTAAGGGAAAACTGAGATGCTGTGGTAGTTCGCTCTTCCTAAAAAACAAATTTGGAATAGGCTATCACTTGACGTATGTAAAAATATATTTTTTTCACTCGATCTTCCTATTTAGAAAGAAAAGTATCCTGAGCTTCTTTAACCCGAATATATCATTTTCAGATTGGTTCTTGAAGGAAATGTAAGAGAACACGCAATAACTCGTCTCGTAACGACTCACGTGTCCAAAGCTGAAAAGGCAAGACGCCATGGTAGGGAATTGAGTTTCATCTTGCCACACAATTCAGTCGAAAACTTCGCACCTCTCTTTTCATCAATAGAGCAGGAAATCAAAACCCGAGCAGCGCGGTTAGGTATCAGCAGCTACGGCGTCTCCATGACAACTTTAGAAGAAGTTTTCCTACATCTAGAAAAGGACGAAGAGACTGAGTGCACCATGGACAACTTATCAAAGAAGATGGTTAGAAATCGAGCTCTCAGTAGATCACTTTCTTTACAGTCTAAAAGTACCTCTTATCAGAGTTTACAAAACGAAGGTGCTACAGTTCAAGCTGATGGACAAGTCAAAGGAGCTGGTGATATGCCAGATGCTGGGCACAATGATAAACACCCCACAATACTTGGCCTGGGTCTGGACCCCATTAAAATCCGGCCTAACTGTCTCCAAATTCTCTACGCAATGTTACGACTGCGAGTTTTAAGATTGTTAAGGAATATTCAGCTTCTCTATTTTATGATCGTTGCTCCACTCGCCCTTGTTGCTCTAGGATTATATCTGAACAGCATTCAGACAGTTGATGTGAAAATACAAAGTCTGGTACTCAGCAATGGTACATATCTCGAAAAATAACTTTTCAAAGCACCTAAATAGAAACTAATTTCCTGAATTTTCAGATACATACGAAGAAGAGACTAGACTTCTCTTCACCAATCAAACTAGTCGTGATCTATCGCCGTTACTGAATCTAATCAAGAAGGATGTAAACTACGTGGAAGAGTTCAAAGGAAAATTTACTGATTTGCTTCACGTAGCACCCCACATGGCGATTTTAAACGTGAATCAATTTGAGGATGAGCGTATGAATTTCACGATCGTATACAATGACACGATGCAACATTCCTTGCCAGTTCTTGTAAATATTATTTCCAACGCATACCTAAGGTATGTTTTATCATGAGAAAATATCAATGCGAATAACTTAAGAAATTATAATACTGAATTATTGTATTAATTTGCAGAATGTTGAAGGGAACTGATGAAACTGAACCTATTCAAGTTAGAAGTCATCCCTTTCAGCAGACATCTCAACCCCAGGAATTCAATATTGGCATTGCGAGTTCAGCACTTTTGATCGGTATGGATTTCGTTCTGGTGCCGATAACACTCGCTGTGGACATGGTGTACGATCGAGAGGTATGTTTTTCTTTTAAAGTTACCTACATTTGACATTAAATTGTCTTTAAATAATTAACAATCTCGAGAACTCTACACCATCTTAATTTTAATCGTTTGAATCTTTCTATTTTAGATCAAAGCTAAGAATCAGCTTCGTGTCAATGGCCTCTCCTTTACGATGTACTTTTGCACGTACTTCATTGTTCTTATCGGTCTGATGACCATGATTTGTCTCTGCATCCTCGGAATTATTTTCCTTTTCGACGTTCCATCACTTCAAGAACCTCCAGCGCTTATTACTCTTGGTGGTTTGCTCTTGCTTTATTGCCCATCGTCAATTCTTTTCTCTACTTGCCTAAGTTACATGTTTGATAAAATGGACTCAGCTCAAAGTATCTTGCCCAATATTGCCACGTTTTTTGGACTTATACCGTTCCTACTCGTAATGATTTTGGACATGTTGGGATTAGGTAAGTTGGATCTTTACTGGTCAGGCAATCATCAAATGATTGATCTGAATGCTTAAATTTCAAGCTTTTAATTGCGAATAGCTTTAACAAAATTTAAAGTACGAATTTTAAAGTACAAATTTTCTCAGGTGGAACAGCAGCATTTGTTCTCCACGTCGTTTTTTCATTACTGAACACAATGTATGTTCCGTATGCAGCAGTTTATTATGTGGATAGAGTTCATCTTATGTGCTCCATAAACGCTGCTTGTCATCATCTAACTATGTCGGATTATTTGACGAGTGAAATCATAGTAATGGGATTAGGAGTAATTTTACACTGTCCCGTCTGGTTCTTTGTTCTTCTTTTACTGGACATCAAAAAGAGCGGAGGAAATGTCAGTGACTTTTTTAAATACTTCCTTGTAAGTATCCTAATTTTTTGCCCTATTTATTGTTTAGTTATTTCTTACATACATGAATTTGTATTTATCCTCAGAGAAACGGTGGTTCAATTGGTGAGGAAATTATGGAAAACACGGATGTAGGTGATCATGAAGATGTAGATGTTAAGAATGAAAGGCAGAAAGTATTTAATTTAATCACAACGTCTGCAGTACAGGAACCACCAGTTGTTTTGGTTCAGGTAAATTGTTGTATGATTTATAACATGACGACCACCATGATCATAATGTAACATGAATTTGAACTGTATTTATTTATTTTTAATTTTAATTTTAACGTTTGAATAATTGATTAAAGAAATTACGAAAGGAATATCGTCAACGTCAAGTTGGAATTGGAACGTGCAATTGTTGCACAAAGCGAGAAGAACAAACGGCCCCCTCGTGTAAAGTAGCTGTTAGAAATTTATCTTTGGCGGTTGAACCTGGAGAAGTATTTGGTTTATTAGGTCACAACGGGGCTGGAAAAACAACAACCATGAAAATTATCATTGCCGAAGAAGCTGCAACTAGGGGTAGAGTGCAAATCAGCGGTCTAAATATAAACTCACACATGAACGAGGCTTTCCGAAAAATGGGCTACTGTCCTCAACATGATGCCCAATGGAAAAATATCACGGTCAGAGAGCATTTAGAATGTTACGCTGCGATACGTGGCGTACCCTGGGGCGAAATTAATAGGTAATTAAATTCAATCAAAATTTTAAATCAACTTCAAGGCGGCCGCTAAAATTCAAAAAACAAAATCATGGTCATTTCTCAGTTAACAGCCATTTTACATCTTAGTCTTTAAAATTAAAAACTTCGAGTTTTAAAATTAAAAGTTATGAATCTTTGTATTTGCAATCAACATAAATAAGCTGGAAGTTGAATCAGTTAAAATAAAAACTCTTCTTAATTCGTAACATCGAAAACAGTACCTTGAAGCATTTAAAATTCAGTATGCAAGCCTTCTAATTTGATTCGATTTAAGTTTAGAGGCTTCCCAATTAGGTATAATCTTCAAATGAAACTGCATACAAATATGGTAAAAGATCAAATCAGAAAACTTGAATATTCTTTCAATTGAAATTGCTTATATGAAAATTTAAAAGTTTTGCATTTTAACATTTCAGAAAACGAGTACACCTATTGGATATTGTACATTCAAATTTAAAATGTTTTAGATTGAATAATTAAAAATTACGATACTTAAGAACTAAAATTTTCAAAATCAAGCTTATAAAGCTGACTCATGTTCAATTGGAGACCTTGGAAATCAAACCGATTTAAAATTATACTGTATTTAAAACAGCACATTTTGAAATATGAACATTTTTAAGTTGAAGATTTCAAGGTCGAAATTTGAACGATAACAATTTTAAAGATATAACCATTCTTAATTCATCTACTTAATATATCAAGTGACATTTGAAGTAATTAGACATACTTCATAAGATCAGATATATTAAAATTTTGAACAAAATTTTAATAAAATTGAAACCGTACAAATTTAACAATTTGAAAAAATGTTTAAAATTAAGCCATTTCAAATTGTAAATATTCATAATGAATATAATAAATCACTTTCTGGTGAATCCGTATTAAGAATCAGGTTCCAGCTGTTCCATATGAGGAATCAAGTCTCTTTTTCGAGATTTCGATTTTTTGTAATAAAATAAAGAAAATCAGGTCATTCTGTATCACATACAAATTCTTGATGAAATTCCCTAATATTAAAGGTGTACAATTCGTTAATACATAAAGGGTCTAAGCATGTTAACCGACATTTCAGAAATTTTACACAGCGAAGAAAAATCGTTGTTATTTTTTAAATTTTCAATATTTTTTAAACTGTAAAATGTTTTTTGTTAATTTACTAGAGAAAAATAATAAACGTTAGTTTTATAACATTTGAATCAAAATTGAACATTATATGACAATTTAAAGCTATTCATATGTTATCTCAAAGGGGTCCAGCGGTCTAAATACGTTATATGCAGTGTTCTGCCGATGTTTTTCTATTGCTTTTCGCGGACTCACATGTTCCTGCGTTATTTCTCAAGCTGCGGGAAAGTTTTATATGTCAAAATGTTTGGAATCGCAAGCCCAATATGGATGTGTTTGCAAAAATTTTAAATAGTTTATTGGAAAAATTTGCTGGGTGTTAGTAAATGAGACACGTCGCTCATCCTCGTCTTTACATCGATCTGTAGACGACAACATTGGAAATGACGTGAAAGTATCCAGAAAAAACTTTCGCACACACATACACTTAACTGCACACACACTGACATGTATCTTACTGGCCTATTGTACGAGTAAACTGAGCTGATGTGAGAAAAAGAACAGATTTCCGATAAGGTGCAATAAGCAGTTAACAAGTTTAGACCGTGGACCTATGCTCTAGATACCAGAATGCGATTTTGGAAAATCCATTTAAAAAAAAAAATAAACGGAATTTTCCCGTTTCGCCTGAAGGACTGCATATAAAAATGTTCCAGAAATTACAAAAAAAATTGATTTTCACAAAAATGTCTTTTAACAGGTTTAGACCGCGAACCCTTCATTGTATTGTGTGCTGTAGAACGGTATGCTTGTTTACTTTATTGCAAGGAATGAACCTGTAAGAAAAAAGACTTGGTTCCACATACAGAACAACTGAAACCTGAATATTTATACGGACTCATCTGAGCTTGGTTCGATATTGTATAGAGTAGTCGAATTATTAAATTAACGTTTTTTTACTGTAATCCTATAGGCTGTAATTCTTTCAATTCAAATCGTTTAAAGTTACTAATTGTCCCATTGTGATTTATACTTTACAGAATTCAATAATTTCAGTTCAAATTAAAGATTTACAAAATGCAACAATTTAAATTGTAATGTTGAAAATAACAATTACTGCTTAACAATAAATTCATTTAACTTTAGGGACTCGTAGTGTGAAATATTTCAATTTTGAATTATTTCAAACCATGCATACACTTCAATTTTAAATCTTTTCATTTCAAACACTTCATTTAAGTTATGGGCAAAAACTAGGTCTCTAGAAAAAATATCTAATATGATTTTATGAAAAAAAAAATTTGATTAAAAAAATTGTTTGGCTAAACTTTTTTCTTATCGCTTGCTACCACATTTTTGAAAATAAGCTGATTTTAATTAATAATATCTTACATTCTTGAGAAATAGATTCTCTATAACTTACCCTATTGAGAATTCCTATATAGGTTCCTATATAGGATCCTAAATCTTCCACCTATAGGTGCCACCTATAGAAAATGACATAATATCCTGAATTGGATCCGATATAGGTGCCTGTATAGGACTCGTAGGTTCTACAACTAGAACTGGTAGGTTCTAGAACTGCAGTTCTATTAATTATAGTTCCATCGAAGCGTAGAGATGATGATATGATAGAGATATATTTTCTAATTCCATCGATTTTAATTTTAATTTTACAGGATTGTGGATCTCTATCTGTCTGGTCTACAAATCCATGAACATGCTGACAAACAAACACAGGAATGTTCTGGAGGGACGAGAAGAAAACTGAGTTTTGCGATGGCGATGGTGGGCTGTCCAAAAGTAGTTCTTATGGACGAACCTAGTACTGGAATGGATCCTCGTTCCAAGCGGTTCCTGTGGGATACAATCCTCGCTAGTTTCCAGGTTTCTAACTCTCTAATTCTTAATTATAATTTAATCAATAAATTTTTTATAATTATTAAATTTCTTTCATAGGGAGGTAGAGGAGCAATCCTGACGACTCATTCAATGGAGGAAGCAGACGCACTTTGTTCCAGGGTGGGTATCATGGTAAAGGGCGAGCTGAGATGTATTGGATCAACCCAGCATCTCAAGAATCTCTATGGTGCTGGATACACCCTCGAGATGAAACTTTTGGGTGGAGATTCCACTCCGACGACTCCGTCTGGTGATAGAATGACGGGTTTGAAGGATTTCGTTGCGAGATTGTTTCCCGATGCTAATTTAGAGGAGAGCTTCGCCGATAGACTGGTCTTTTCTGTGCCCCAACATGCGGTACACTCGCTGGCCGAATGTTTTACGCAGTTGGAAAAAGGTACTAGACTTGAAGAAAAGAATGTTTTCATGAGCTTCCTATCCCAAACTTATTTTTCCAGAAATTTATGTTTTTCCTCTTTTTGTGCAGCTAAGATAGATTTAAGCATCGAGGAATACAGCTTCAGCCAAACGACCTTGGAGCAAGTGTTCCTCAAGTTCTCTCACTATGACGAGGTGAACGACGGAGAATGATGACGAAAACTCTCTAGTGCTTAAAAAAAGTGATAAAGTGATAAGTCCATTCCATGAAGCGAGTAAGATTTATTTTCGGAAATTGCGTAAGTGTGAAGTTAATGCACCCAAGTTCCACAAGCGAATAATCATGATTGGACTAAAAATTGGGTGGTGAAAAATCAAATCAGACAATATTGAGTAAGTGGAGCCTAATGTGATTGAGCTTGGGTTTTAAACTGTGACTACTCCAATGTGCGAGTGGTCAACTGGTCAGGGACCATTGAGGAAGTGTTCTGTCAATACTTGAGTTATTTGTATAAATCACACTCAAAGAATCGCCTTGATCGCTTCTAACAAAAACTTTGTATTTCCGATTTGACTCCTTGGCATTCGATTCGCGAAACAAAATGACAAGAAAATAAATACACGCAGCCTCATACCCAAAAAACCCCCCGTGAAGAGAAAATCATATTTTCTAATTTTATCACAAGTAAAATCAGGAAATGTGATTTTCAAGAGTATTCAGATGAATGTATTACTGTTACGTAGAGTGGTTATAAAAAATGTGACACATAAATAACAAAATCAACGTCCGTTACGCCTTCACTCGAAAACCCTCTCTTCTTCAGGAATTGAAACTGCACCTTTTTTTTTGTCTCTTAATGAAAATAATGCAAAATAAGTAAGCAGATAATAAGATGGTAAATATAACGTTAGATAGGAACGAAGATTTTTCTCCTCCTTGAATGCTGATCGTGAAATCAAAGTCACTTTTAATCAGGGCCGAATTAACCCTTTGGAAGACCTAAGAATTATAAATATTTACATAAATGGGTATGTAACTATTAAAGTATGAATAGGGTGTTCACAAATGTGCAAAACAATCATTTTATCATGCAATTTTAATTTATTTTTATAAATTCGGAGAGATTTTCCTCAGGGATAAGAAATTACTTCGCCTAAGGAGCGAAACCTTGTAAAGTTTCAGAAAAATGTGGATACTTTTTTTTCTAACTTGAACCTTTTTAAAAGATGCTCGTATAATATACACTTTTCAGTGACATTTTAAAACGGGGATGGAGAGTATGTGGTTGCGATTGTTGTTTAGGCGCGTCTGATTTCTGTTGCTTTCAGAACAGGATCTAGAGCTTTCGCAAGTCAGTCCGTTCTCACTTAGGGAGCTTCCATACATGATGTCTAAGTTTTAGGAGTGGGGGGGGGGATAGCCGAATTGCGATAGCCTGTGACAGAGGCACAAGATGACAATGTGACACAATGTGACAATCGGGGGGAGGGGGTCGAAAAATCGCCAAAAAACTATGACATTCCTTTATGGACGCTCCCTTATTGAATAAAAGATTCTTGGATTTATCACTAAAATAGTAGAATGTGTCCAGTGAAAAGATGCGGCAGGTACTGAGAGGAAAAATACTCGTATATCAATATGATTACTTCATTTCACTTGTACAGAGTAGTTTCAAAGTAAGCATACATTTCTAGGGACTTTCTCAATCTTGCTTAATCTTAAGAGACCATCGGATCATAGTCTATAGGTTGTTATCTCTACCTGGCAATTGCGAGTAGGGTGATTGAAAAGAGAGCATTCTAAATTATTAGCTATTAATAATTCTCGTATGGGAAGGTACTTTTAATAGTAGCAGTAGATTAATTTATTCCACCCTGCTAAAAATATCTTAAGATAAATTTTGAAACATTAAAACTTGCAAAAAAGAATTTTTTTATTCAGATGTGGATGCGTTTTTACGTGGAGAAATTTAAACTTGGAAAATTGGAAAACCTTTGGATTTTAATATATCACCTGATTTTATTTCGAATTAATTGAAAACTTTTCGAGAAACCGTTGTCGAAATTATTTCAAGAACTAGTTAATTTCCCAATATTTAATCCGGTAAACACCTAAAATTTTTAACAGGGTAGATTAAGTTTCAATTGCGGCAATGTATCGAATTTTTGATTCACTGGGAGTTTAAGATTGAATTTTAGTCCCTACCGATGACTAAAACCCTGTAAATAACGATCGTCATGATTCCTTTGTGAAAAAGTCTTAAATATGTATGAAGAGAAAACGTAAGCAAGAGCAGAATTAAATCCTAAGTTAAATTACTTGTAGAAAAAAATGCTTGAGAGTGATTCAAGCGAGGAAATTAAGGAATAAATTGTGATTTACTCTTTTATGAATATAGCCCGTCGATTTTAAGGACCTGCCGTGGGCTGAACCTTAGGGTCGATATGGGCTCCAACGCAATTGCGAGAACTGAATGAAACATTTTGTAGATGAAAATATAGGTAGTAAAATTTGAAAACTTTGTCATAATGGGATAAACATGTTTTTTTTTTGTAAATATGATGTTACACGAATAAAAAACAAATCATACTGTAATAAAAATAAAATTGTGAGGCGCAAGTGCATATGCCTGCATTTATAGGTACTCTGTGCCCTCTAGTGATTTAAAAATATTATACAAATTTAGTCAATTATGAATCATCATTCTGGAAAAAACTGCTGAGCCTTTTGCGAGTTTTATTGATATATGCTGAAAGAGTGTAGATCATTTTTTTTTTAAGAAGTTGAATCGCGATTCCAGCAGTGCAGTCCTTTTGTATTTTTTAATTGTTTTCTGTGATTGCCGCAAAAACTGTGTGTAATTGCAAGGCGTGTTCTTACTTTATGAAAAATCGTTTCGACTCGAATGTGAATATCGAATTTGGAGAAAATGTTGCCTCAGTTTCCTTCCTGTTTCTAAGTTGGTGTTTATTGAGAGCTTCGATGCAATTTGTAAGGGTAATTGAATTTTTGAATTTGAAATTATTATGTCAGTAAATTATCTTTAGAATTCATCTTTTTCACGAAGCAAAAGCAGAAAAGCAAAAATGAATACTTATTAACGCAGATTTTACTTTGTGTTTAAGTTTATTACAAAATAAAACGTAAAAAAACTGGCCATGTATATATGTGCGATCATTCGTAATCGCTGAAATGAAGATTGCATTTTCTTACCATTTTTTTATAGGTTTTTCAAGGTTCTTAAAAAATGCACCGTGCTTATATTACTGATGCATTTCTTCACTTTATTATATAGTGACAAACAACGCGATTCATTTGCAATGCAATAATAGCGATTTAAATTGACAAAGACAAGTCAAAAGGAACAGAGGAAACTGAAATCGATACTAGTTGTTCTGTAAAATGAATGTAATGAGGTGTTTGACAGAAGCTTTTTCACTAATAAAAATTAGTTAAACATTAAATACGACTTTTTTCATTAATTATCCATTATTTAATTCTTCCACTTGGTGCAAACGATTTTTTTCTTTTATAAAAAATATATGATTTGAGACGTTTTTTGTAATACAAACATGATTTATGGTCATAGCAATGAATTCTGGAAATTTTATTCAGGGTGTCAAGGTTTACTTTTTTGAAAGAACTAAACATTTTAGAACACCAAGGTAACAATGTAAATTATTGTGAAAGTAATTTCAGATTTCACAGACAAAAATGCTCTATATGGGAATAAGTTGTTTTAAATAACATTAAAGCAAGTACCATATTCTTAAGATTTCAAGTCGAAATCTTAAAGAAAATATTGGAATTTTAAACAAGAAACATTAATTTTTAATAAAAGTGTTAAGTTTTCCAGTTAAAAATTCGATTTCGGTTTAAAATTTCTGATTTTTAAACCAAAAAGTATAAATTTTTCTACAAAAAAGCCAATTTTCAATTTAAAAAGATAAATGTTTACCCAAATAGTTTGATTTTCAACCCAAAACATTCCTTTTTAACCAAAGCGTTGTATTCACAAAAAATAATTAGATTTTCAAGCAAAGCCACAGATTTTTCAAACAAAAATGTTGAATCTTCAACCAAATAGATGCATTTTTAACACAAGATTGATTAAACAAAATGTTTGAATTTTCTAACAGAAATTATTGAACTGCAACCAAAAACATTTCTAATCAAGCAGTTGAATTTTCAAACAAAGAAGGCGAATATTTTAGAGCACAGCTCAATTTTCAACAAAAAAGATGCATTTTATGTCAAAAAATGAGTGTTCAAGAAAACCGTTCAATTTTCGACCAATAGACATGACTATTTAACAAATTAGTTGAATTTTCAACCAAAATCTAGAAATTTTAATCAAAGGAAATGAATTCCTTGCTGGAAATTATATATTTTACTTTTCAATGAAAAATAATTCACTTTTAAGAAAAGAAAAACACTTTTCCACCAAAAGATAAATTTTTAATCCAAAAGGAACAATTTTCTTTCCAATAAGAGGAATGTTCAACAAAATAGTTGTATTTTCGACCAACATTGATGAATTATGAACAAAAAATATAATAGTAAACTTTTCAATTAAAAATAATTAGCCTTTAACCAAAAATAATTGGATTTTCTTATTGGGTTCTGTTAATTCAATTATTCTTATCTAAGCAGAAAAATGAGAAAAAGGCAAATTCTCTTTAGAACAGGGGAAAAAGAGGAATTTCTTTATCAAGAGGAACATAGGTGAATAGGGGAACGAGTGTTAAGTTTGATATAGATTAAATTAAATTGTAAGATATCTATGTAATTACTATGTTAAATAACAAAAATGAAGTTTTCGTTCGGAAATAAGAAATATAGATTTGGTGACGTGTTTAAGACATCGTTACGACATCTTTACGACAATTTTACGACATTCTATGTCCATGTCATTAAGGTTTTTTTTACGATATCGTAAAAACAACATAGGATCTCGTAAAGTTGTCGTAAAGATTTCATAACAATGGCGTAACGACGTCGCAAAGTTTTGTGCCCACTGGGATTTGAATGAGCTATATAATATACACGAAACATTCATTTTTGATAGGAAAATTAAACTAAAAATATTAAATATTCAATGGTCTTCCTTATTTTGAAGGTAATGGTTGGCAACCCTGAGCACGGCGCTTACTGTAAAAGCAAACACAATGATGAAAAATTGCCTATTTTCAAACAAGCTCCCAGCTTTTTCCCGGCGCTCAAAACTTCAGACATTTCTGGTCAACCCAGAATGTGATCATCCTGTTTATTATTTTTACATTCTCATCCTAATGAGAAGGTATTGGTTTTTTGTAAAATTTCAAATTACCGCTTTTCAACGAATCTCCACGTTTTAAGACCCCCTGAGTCAGAAAAAAATATTTTGACGAAGGTGTCTGTCTATCCATATGTATGTAATCTACATTCTGTAGGTACGATAACTTTCGAAAGTTTGATCAGATTTAAATCTGCTTTGACACATTTTTAAGGCCCAAAAAGAAAGAACTAGTTCGTAAATAAGCTAGTTTGGATGAAAATTGAAAAATTGAGCGCATTTCAAAATATTGGAGACTATTCTTTCAAGATTGAAAAATTCTATGTACGGCTATTTATAGCACTCGAAAACTTGAACAATTTATCCTTATAACTTTTTTTGATAAAATGAAAATTATCAGAGCCAAAGATGTCAGAGCTATACCATTTTTAAGCTCAAAAAAATACAAACCAAAATGAACATTTTAAGACAAACAACGCATGATATGAAAAAAAAGTCAAGAGGGGAAAAACGTTGACTTTTGAAAGCCCAATAAGATTATCATGACAAATTTTTTAATTTTACCAAAAAGTTGAACATTGAACTTAAATTGCGCGCTCTGAAAAGATCTACAAATTTGTCATTAATCAGTTTTCGATAGGATCCATAGTTTTTGTTTTCAGTCGAAAAAACAAAACAAAAATTAAAGTTTTTGACAAACTACACAAGATATGAAAAAAATAAATGGACAAAAGTTGCTCTTGCAAACAAAAGCGAAAACTCATTCAAAGTCATGAATAATTTTTGATAGGACACGTAGTTTTTGTTTTAATCGTAAAAAATAACATTCAAAATTAAAAAATTAAATTTTTCGGCAAACGAGGCACAAGGTACGAACTAAAATTAACAGTTTAAAGTTGTTCACCCCAAAAAGTTCCATAAATTTGTTATTAATAATTTTTAGATATGACTAATAAAAAATCTCTCAATCGTAAAAAATAAGATTAAAAATGCTTGTAATTAATTTTTGGAAAATCGATACAAGAGACGAACAAAATTAAATGAGAAAAGTTGTTTACCCACTTCTGACCGGCACCATGAACGCAAAAATAAAATAATATTTTCATGGATACATATTTTCGTATATAAATGCGTGTTGCACGAAGGACTGGTGTACACATATGTGGACAAATGCAAATTATTTCTCGTAGTATTTTATCTTGAGAAGCTAATGCTGCCGGTGGTTTTATAAAAAAAAATTAGGGCACGTCACAATTGCAAATTCAATATCTTTCCACATATGTGGACATCGGTCAGGAGAGGTTAAACAAAAAATATCTACAAGTTTGTTATAAGCTACAATAAAATTTTATTTACCAACCTTTTTTGCCAAAATTACATCTACATTGAATATAAACAAATTACATTGATGGAAAAACGACACAAGTTGCAGTAAAATTTTTAATAATAATTTTTATTTTAAAAAACAGTAAAAGTACTATTGTTTCAATAATAATGCGTATCATGAATTATAATAATATAAATTTATTGAAATAATATACATTTTTGAGGATGACTAAGAATAAAATTTAATGCAAAATAAGAAACTAGAATTAAAGTTATCATTAAAAAGGAGTATTGCACTTTAGTTCGAATTTTCGACAAAATCAAGTGCGAAGCATGAGATACGTTATGAGAATTTGTTCATTAGAGCCGATGGAGCTTTAACAAAAGAGAATTCACAATCACCATGACAGTTGTTGATGCTTTCCCCTTAATTTTAAAAGGCTTGCGCACAAACGTGAGGTAAATAGAAAGAGCTAAGAACATTTTTTCATGCTCGAAAAAAATATTGGTGCGTTTCTTCTGTTCTAGCTAAACCAATTTTATAAAAAACACTTTGAAAAACATTATTATTTAGTTTACCATTAATAAAATACAAAAAAAACGTAATTTCTGCTGTAATAATTTTTAAGGTCATGAAAACAATTTTCAATTTTCGATGCTTTAAAAACGTTCAACCATTCTGTAAGGGGCCAGAAGTGATTTTGCCAATTTTTTTGGTAAGTTTCGTTTCTGCAAGGAAGACTTCCAGTGAAGCTTATGTGGGCGAAATATAGCCTACGAAAAAAATTACAAAATTATATTTTTAGTATAAAAAATATCTCTCGGTCTCGAAAATAATTTAGCCCGCAGAAAGATAATACAGGATTTCTACCATATGTTTAAGAAGAAGCTATAATAAAATATAAAAAAAAGGTTGATAAAAAGTGTTTTTTGGAAGACCCCAACTTTTTTCATTGTTTTCCTTCTTTACATAGTTTCTGCTTATGCAAGGAAGACATGCTATTAGTTTTATTAGTTTTTTTTTTCGTTAACAAAGCAAAATATCACAAAAAGAGCAAGTGACATTTTACATTTTTTGTACAACTATTTTAGATGTGCAATTTTTTATCCGTCATTTGCGAAAAAATGAAGAATACCGGCTTTATGAAAAAATTCTCCCGTCCACACAGGTATATATCCCGAATAAAATTTAAAATAATTTTGTCGAAAGCTCTTAATAATTTTTTATCACAAGACGACTCCTTTTATAAATAAAAGAACATAGGTAGAAAAGGTAGAAAATCATATTTTTTCAAATCTACTTTACCGGCAGTATGTAAGGTTCATTGTTTTTGTTCTGAATGCGCATGCGTATATAGCCGAATGAAAGTGACATTACGTTCTTCTTGGCAACAATACAAAGCGACCAGTCTTAAAATAAAGCGTTAAATTTTTCACTTTTCTAAATAACTCCAAGTGTTTCCCCGTATCTATCGAAGACCAGGACAAGTAAAACTGCAAAAATGGTAAACTGATTCCAAGGAAAATTCTAGCAATCACTACGAATCCGTTTTGTTGGATTGAATTTGTTTATAATTGGAGGTTACGTGTACGGAAATCACAATGACTTTCAACTTTCAGTTTGGATTTAACATGTTTCCGGATAATCCCCGGCCTTTTAATACCCAGTACAAATGTTTTTCTGTATCTATGCTGCCGGGAAATGAAAGACAAGATGTCGAACGAGGTGGAAAGAGTAAGTAAACAATCACATTCGTCTTCGTAAAATATGGGCTTCAATGGAGGTCAGGTGACTGCTCAAAATTCACACATGCGAAACATTTAGTTTAAAAAAGATTTCTTTATTTGTGTGATGTGGCAGTTGATATATTAAGTTTAAAAAAACTTCTCATTAGCTCCAAAAAATGTTTTTTTCCTATTTTGTTATGTAAAATTGCTTAAACTAAAGATTATCGAGAAAATTCATAAAGTGAAATTTCAGGGTGGCTGTTTTAACCCTCAACGCGACAGGTGAGTGTACCACTCTCACTAGGTATATTGCTCGATCATATCATTTGAAGGCACCTGTCGCGCTGAAGGTTAATCGAGAAAAAAATTAGCTCAATTTCCGGATATTTAGACAATTGTTATTTCCGGACAAATATTTAGTTCGTATATTTTTTTATTCAAACTCTAAATAATTTACACGTATAAAATAGAAGCTTTCAACACTTTTTATCTAAACAATTTTTTAATAAATGCCATTAAACTGCAAAATTGTAATCTTTTATAATTTGAACTCATATGAATAAAAATTATGAAGAAAAATCGCTCTTAAAGTTCAGTGCAAAACTGAAACTAAAAAGCTCCCTCATTTCATTTGAATGTTAAAAAACCGAAAGTTACCCCCGTCTACTCATTTTCTTTAATTGGCTTCTTCCAATTCAGAAAAAAAAACAATTTTTGAAAAACTTGAAAACCAAAATTTTCTCCCTGCCAACTCAATAAACGTATTTAAAATCCAATATTTCCCTCTTTCAATTCAGAAAAAATTGAAAGTAAACTATTTTCCCCTTAAACTAAATAAAAATGTTAAAAAAGAAATATGATATATTCCAAATCAGAAAAAAATCATCCCTTTTAAATCAATGAAAATGTTAAAAACAAAAAAAGTATCATTCCATTTCATAAAATATTGGGAACCAACATTTTCTCTTCTTCAACTCGATTAAAATCTTGAAAATACAAAATGTCCGTCTGCCAGTTCAACAAAAATAAAAATTTCCTCGCTTCAAACTCAATAAAAGTGTTTACAAATTGATCGCATGTTTCAACATGTTTATTTTTTAATATATTTGATTTATAAAATCTCATTTCTAGTGAATAGTCAAATAATGCTAAATATTAAAAAACTGTTCCTTTTTTTTTACTTACAAAGTTTCAAATCCAACGGGTTGAAAATGGAATATTGAAAACTGAGTCATATTTAAATAGGATTTTAAATTTAATAAAAGCGTTTACTTATGTATATATTAATTTCGAATTTTAACAGTTCAATTTTAAACTTTAAAAATTAAAATTTGTACATTTTTTTATTTTTAACAAATTCAGAATCGAAAAAGAAAAACCTTTATGGTTCAAAATTTTGATATTCAAACGTTTTTAATTTTTATTTGTTAATCCTCAAACATGTATGTTAAAATTTCTTACATTGAAATTGAACGCTTATAACTGAAGACGTAAAATGGAATTTTGTTAAAGTAAATGATTGTAGAATTACGCATTGTAAACTGAATGATTTAATACTAAATTGAAAAAGTTAACAACTGAACTTAACAGTTTGAAAAAGTTAAAATTGAACTTATTTTAATATTTCATTATACAATTTGATGTGAAATTTTTGATATTTTAAGTTATTGTATAGAATTTTCTTCTAACAATTTTTAAAGACCTGAGTCCAAAAGTAAATTCACTCCTATTTCCCGGAATTTCTTGTTTCATATGCCATCCTTTAAATTGAATTCAAAATACCAGGAGGGATAGATTATATTCAAATGTAGAAAATAAAATTCAGAGCAAATAACATTAAAAATTTCTCTTTAACTTCCAACGTTCAAATTCTAATATGAAAGTCTTAGAAATTAATAAAAAAAATAAGGGCAGATGAAGAAAGCAACCTCCAAATAACCTTCCTTATGTTTTTATTACAAAAAATTTTAATCTGAATCAGGAAACATTTACCAAAAATCTATCAATATTTCGATGTTCACTCAATACTCTGTTCTAGACAATAAAAACATGTATTGTCCAAATTTGATCTGTAGATTCTTGTTTTTTTTTTTAATTTCTAAGAATTTCGTGGTTAAATTATTTTTAGCTAGTTAATCTTAAACTGATATTAATATTTTTCCGCGTAAAACGTAATCAAACCGAAGAATAAAGATATTTATAAAAAACGTAAAACTCAAGAATTTCAATGCCTTTCTATCACCCAGAATCTATTTTGTTATCAATGCTTCCCTTTTTTATTTTACAGTTATAATGCCACCCTCAGCTCTGGATACACTCACGAGACTGAACATAGTTTATCCGATGCTTTTTAAGCTAACAAATAAAAAGACGAACAGAATCACGCACTGCGGTGTACTGGAATTTGTCGCAGACGAGGGAAAAGTCTACCTTCCATATTGGGTGAGTAACGTAGTAAATAATTTCATAATCAAAAAAAGACTTCATTAAAGGGCATTTATTCATACTTTATTAAATCATTAAAAAATGGTTTGGGCCCCTCCCTCTTGCTTATGTTAGATAATTTTTTAAAAATATTTTTACTTTATTTTATTAAATACAATTTATTTGCTTACTACCCGAGACACCTGGATTATCATATATAAAAAATTATACAAAATTTCATAAAATGAATTGAAGCTTTACTGTTGTAATGAACATTACTGTTCGCACTTAAAGAATTTTCAATTGCAAATCTTCATACTTGAACTATTTCATGGAAAAAATTCAAATTGCACCCCTTTTTTTATACACATTAAATATGGGATACTCCTTAATTGCAAAATTTAAAAACTAACGAGTTTTCCATTGAAATTTTCAAATTTGAACAAAGCATTAAAAAAAAATCATCAATTGTAAATCTTCCAAATTAAAGTGTATATTCAAAACAAAAATATACAAAATTACATAATTTAAAACTTTACAAATACCAAATAGTTAATGAATCTTTAAAATAAACCTATTCTAAAAAAAACGTTCAAAATGACACATATGAAATAAAACATAAATATTTTAAATTGAATAATTTTTCAATTCTCTTTTTTTATATTCAAGAATTTCCCATTGTTTCTTTAAAAAATAGTAAAACGTTTACTTGCAACTCTTTAAAATTGAAGATTTTTTTTTTGATGTTTTACAATTAAATTTTCTGTAATTCTGAATATTGAAATTTGAAACTTTTTCAGTTTGAAAGATTTAGAATTCAAAAGTCTTGACTTCTGATCTTTAACGTTATACAAATTTAGGATTTTTGATTTATACATCTTCAAAATTGAAGACTTTTAAAATTGAAAATCTTCAAAGTTGATATACCTGAAGTTCAGAACGTTCAAATCAATGAAACATTTGTTCTCAGTTTTATTTGATCAAAAAATACGATTCCTACTGCAATTAAAATAATGTATTCGGACTTTATTTTATAATCTGTCTGGCGAAATATAAATTGAATTAATATTTCAGAGCTGTTTCTAGTTTACAAAGCCATCAGTAAAAACTGTGTTCATTTGAAAGTTCAGAACTTAAGCAAATTCAAAACTTAACTAATAAAAAAATACATATTTGTAAATTATACGCATTAAGAGTTGAAGAATCTTCAATTGTAGTTTTTAATGATCGGTAATTTTTTAAATGTGTTCAAAAAATCATGATTTTAAACTACAAACATTCAAAGTTTAACAAGGTGACGAATTTTCTATTCTAAACGCCTTGAAAATGAATCAATTTGAAAATGGAAAACATCAACAAGATTCAGAATTCCAGAATTGCTGAGAAAAATATTTATTCAAAATTAAAGAAACAGTTTATTTAAAAACATTTTTTTCAATTCACTAAAAATAACTTTAAATGAAGAATATAATTTGAAATTAAAGACAAATTTCTTTGAAACAAAAAAATCTTTAAATGAAGATAAATTTGTTTGAACCAAAGCATGTTTTTTTCGAAATATTTATCTTTTAATTTAATCCTGTCAATACATAAAGTCTCAAAATAATTCATTTGTTTCCTTCCTATTCCTGCTGAGATAAAATTTTATATTTTAATACAAGTCATCTGCATATAGATTTTTTAAAATTAAAATTGTATGAAAGTCATTGCAGCTATTTTAATATCTTATTTAACTTATAATTATGAATTATTTTGCATATTACATACATTACTTTAAATTTAAACATATATTGTATTTTGGGAATTAGGCAACCAAAATAAGAGTTTATTTAATTACTACTACACGTCTCCATTTATTAATTTTTTTTTATTAGTACTATAATAATCCCTAGATTTGGTTGTGCATTTTTTGGATTTTCGACAAGTTGTATGGTATCTAAAATAACCTAAATATGTTAGATAAGGAATTAGAACGCAATGAACGCTAATTAAAATGGAATAATACGAGATTATAAAATTGTCTCAAAGCTTTTATTAAATCACTTACCTTTATATTTTTTACATCAAATTAAGAACATTTCAATTTTTTTAATATTTAAATATCTTAAATATATGACAAAATCTAGGGATATATTTTGTAAATAGTGCAAGCAAAGCTATAGCCACATAAATACATGTTGATGTCATGGATTTTATGTAGGGTTGATTTGTTAAAGAGTATCAAGTATTAAAATAGTAATATTGAAATCTATCCGAAATCTTTGCAAATATCTTTGATCTTTGTGAGATCTTCGACAAAACATAGCATCGTTTGTGAAATCTGCGAAATATTAAAAATATTTCCTTAAGATTTGTTAATAATTGCGAAATTATGGAAATCTTTCACAAAAAGAATTTTATATCTATATCAATTATTTTTAATTATTTACTATGTATTGTTCATTTTTGGGAAATAATTGAAATCTTTGTAAGTTTTTTTAAGCCCATCCGAAAGATTTGAAAGCTATGCAATCTTTGAGAAATAATTAAAGTTTTTATGAAGCCTTTGCGAAATATTTGTTTAATTTATTGAAATCTTTATTAAATCTTTGACAATATGAATTTTGTGCCTGTATTTATTATTTACTATTTATTGTTCATTTATTATTTATGTAGAATTTTTATTTAGTATAATATTATTATTTATATTTTAATTGTTGATCTTAGGTTTATTGACCAGGAAATATTTAATTATTAATTTTAGATGTTAATT
>JAAAKG020184150.1:3150-18698 GCA_010014905.2 Druon quercuslanigerum
TCATAGAATTTACTAAGTTCATAGAATTTGCTAAAGTCGTAGAATTTGCTAAATTCATAGAATTTGCTAATGTCGTAGAATTTGCTAAATTCATAGAATTTGCTAAATTCATAAAATTTGCTAAATTCATAGAATTTGTGAAATTCATAAAATTTGCTAAATTCATAGAATTTGTGAAATTGAAAAAATTTCGGAATTCATAACATTTTCAGAATTTATTGAATTTGCAAAAAACGTGAAATTTTCAGAATTCGTGAAGTTTTCAGAATTCATGGAATTCATAGCATTTTCAGAATACATGGAATTCGCAATTCACAGAATATGCAAAAATCTTGGAACTTTCAAAATTTAATGAATTTTCAAAATTCATAGAATTTGCTAAATTCATAGAATCTGCTAAATTCTTCGAATTTGTGAAATTGACAGAAATTTCGGAATTTATAACATTTTCAGAATTTATTGAATTTGCAAAAAACGTGCAATTTTCAGAATTCATGGAATTCATGGCATTTTCAGAATACATGGAATTCACAATTCACAGAATATGCAAAATTTTCAGATTTTGTGGCAAAATTTGTGGAATTTTCAGGATTCATGGAATTTACGTAATTTTCAGAATACATGGATTTCACAATTGACAGAATATGCAAAATCTTGGAATTTTCCAAATTTATGGAATTTTCGAAATCCATGTCATTTTTCAAATATATAGAATTTGCTAAATTTTTCTAATTTGTGAAATCCATAGAAATTTTTGAATTCATAACATTTTCAGAATTTATTGAATTTGAAAAATTTGTGGAATTGTCAGAATTCGCAAAATTCGCGGCATATTCAAAACTCGCAGAATTCGTAGAATACACAAAATCGAAAGAATTCATGGGATTCTTAAAATTTGCAGAATTCGTCAAATTTAAAAAAATTTTAATTTTTATTATTTTTAGTTCGCAAAATTCGTACGTTTCCTGAGATTCTCATAAATCATGGAATACGTCGAATTCATGGAATTTGCAGATATTATGGAATACGCGGAATTTTTGGAATTTGCAGAAATTATGGAATACGCAGAATTCGTGAGGGTTTTGGTATTTGCAGATTTCAGACAATTCTCGGAATTCATGGGATCTGAAGAATTCGTGGAATTGATGGTATTTTCAAAATTCATGGAATTTGTAGAATTCGCAGAATTATCAAAAGTCGCAGAATTCATGAAGTTTGTGGAAGTTGCTGAATTTGTGAAATTTGTGAAATTTGTAGAATTAGAAGATTTTATGAATACCTCAGACTCCATGAAGTTTTCAGAATTCGTGAAAATTTCCAAATTCTTAGATTTACTTGGATTTGTGAAATTCGTGGAATTTTCAGAATTCTTGGAATTCGCGAAAGTCAGAGATTCGTGGAATGCGTAGAAATGGCAGAATCCGCGAAAGTGCCAGGATTCGTGAAATTTTCAGAATTCCTGGGATTTTCAGAATTCGTAAGATTCGTGGAATTTGCAGAATTCTTAAAACAGGCAGAAATCATGGAATTTGTAGAAATCGTGAATTTCATCAAATTTTCAGAATTCGTAAAATTTTAAAAATTTGGCGTATGTATTTTGATTTGTGAAAGTTATTGAATCTAAGTTATAGATTTTAAACATACAATAATGAAAATAATTTATTATTAAAACATAATATTCCAGACCTTTATGTCAATAAAATAAACTTTCTTTGCAATAATAATACTTAAGTCCATTATAAATCGATATCTTTTGAAAAAACAGAAAAAATCCCATGTAACAATTATTTCATATCTTAAAATCATTAAAAAATTATTTACAAAAAAGAAGAAAACAGCTTCACTACTTTCGGACCGAAAAAGACTGAGGCGATCCATAGAGAAAATTGGAAATTTCTTGTGTTTTGGACCACCACTTTCCACACATCTGAATTTTATTCCGAGTCCCCTTCTGGCGATATGAAAGATGCAATCGAATTGCCTGCGGGACATCTTGGTTCCGTTACTATTCGAAATGAAGGTTTTCCATAGCACTTGAAATACAATTTCTCCTCTTCTTGGAAATTCTTTAGCTTTGTATTCTCCTCAGAAAAGTGGGAAAAGTGACATCATAGGAGAAAATTGCTTCGCAAAAAGGGAGTGTAAGAAACGAAAGAAAATGTCTAGTCTAGTCTGTCTTTGATTTAGAAAGGACGTTCGACTTCCGGTGCAGTTGCAACGAGCGATGGCAACAGAAGCGGAAGCTTCGAGAGAGGCTCGAGCCAAAGTGATTGCCGCAGAAGGAGAAATGCTAGCATCCCGAGCACTAAAGGAAGCCAGTGACGTCATTTCCATGAGTCCCGCAGCTCTCCAGGTATTTAGTATTACGATGCCAGGATTAGCAACAAAAGCGAGGGTACGATTGAATCTGATAATTCTATTGTTACTGTCTCTACTGAGGCTGCAGAGCACATTACACATTTATTATGGAGGGAAAATAGGTAGAAATTACACCCATTGTAGTTAAATATTGTCATTTTCCTGAATAATCCTCGAGAAGGCAATCTCGAGCTTTAAATCTCTCATTAATATTTTACCTTAAAATAAATTGTCTACTCGGTTATAAAAATTAAAATTAGTTTTTGGTTTCCTATTTCATCGCCGTCTACCTGGTCGAGTTACCCTCTCCACTCGGCTTTCCCTTACGTCGCTCAATGAGCCAGAGCGCTCTGTCAAGCCTTGCCAGCAGGGTGGTCTTGTGTCCTAATAAAGAATAAAATACCAAACTTAAAATTTTTTTTAATTTTGAACGTAGCAAATTAAAAATATGATATTTAGAATCTACGCCCTTCAGCGATTCCAACGATATCTCGGTTGCAATCAAAATATGCAAATTATAAAAAGTCAATAAATAATTGTAAATAATAGCACATTCATTTTCTGCTTTGGATGCATGCGAAGTCTACTGCAAGCGATAATATAAGGATACCGATTTAACCAATTCATATAAATATATATCAATGATTATAGTTTATGATTTAATTAAATAATAATTCAACAGTTGAATTGTTAACAGACGATTTTTCTACAAATCAACTTTTGCATTTTCAACTGTGCTACCGAAAATTCCATGGTGCTAACGATTGTCAAAACATAAACTAAAATCAGCGTCAACTTATTCTAATTTTCATCTTTTGATTGCAAGCGACATATCGTAGGAATCGCTGAAGGGCAAAAGATCCCCCTACTGGCAAGGCTTGGCAGAGCGCTCTGGCTCACTGAGCAAAGTGAGGGGAAGACGAGTGGAGAGGGTAACTCGGACAGGTAGACGGCGATGAAATGGGCACTGCCCCTAACATAACCACTTTGCTTGATCGTTGACAAGCTTAGTAATTAATACTCTCTGGATTAATATATTGTTTATAATTAGCATAAATTTACAATATTTTCTTTCGAATTCTTTTCGATTTATTGCATTCTTTCTATTCCTTTGTGTTCTTTTGAATATTCTTTTGATTTTTTTTTTGAATTGACTAGATTCCATAAACTATTTAAAATCTCTGAACTCTTCTAAACTACCCGAAGGTTTGTATTATTTTTAATTCGTTGAAAATCCTTAAATTTGCAAAGTATCTTAAATTCCTCTGAATTCCCTGAAATTCCTCAAGTCATTGAATTATTATTTAAATTTCTATAACTTAATTTTTTTATTTTAGAATTTCGTTGAATTCTTTGAACTCCTTGAATACTTTGAATTCTCTAAATTCTTTGAATTCTTTGAATTCTTAAATTCATTAAATTATTGAATTCTTTTAACTCTTAAATGCTTAAAGTCTTTACTTTTTTAAATTTATTGAATGCTTTGAATTCTCGAATGAAAAGAATTCTCAAATTCCTTGAATTTTTCAATTTCTTTGCATTCTTGAAGTCTTTGATATCTTGAATTCTTTGAACTCTTAAATTCTTGAAATATACGAATTCTTGATTTCTTTAAATTCCTAAATTCTTTGATTTGTTTTAATTCTCGATTAAAAAGAATTCTTGAATTCCTTGAATTTTTCAATTCCTTTAAATTCTTGAAGTCTTTGATATCTTGAATTCTTTGAACTCTTGAATTCTTGAAATACGCGAATTCTTGAATTGTTTGATTTGTTTTAATTATCGAATGAAAATAATTCTCGAATTATTTGAATTCTTGATTTCTGTGAATTCTTTAAATTCTTTGAATTCTTGATTCCTGTGAATTCTTTAAATTCTTTGAATTCCTGATTTCGTTGAATTCTCTAAATTCTTGTATTTTTGACTTCTTTGATCTCTTGAATTCTTGAAATATTCGAATTTTTGATTGCTTTCAATTCTTGAATTCTTTAATTTATTTTAACTCTGGAATGAAAAGAATTCTCGAATTCTTTGAATCCTTGATTTCTTTGAATTCTTTTAATTCATTGAATTCCTGATTTCCTTGAATACTTTAAATTCTCGAATTCTTGAAGCCTTTGAATTTTTGAAATTGTGAAGTCTTTGAATTCTTGAATTTTTCGAACTCTAGAATTCTTTGTATTCTTAAATTCTTGAATTCTTGAAGTCTCTAAATTCTTTGAATTCATTGAATTCTTTGAGTTTTCGAATGAAAAGAATTCCTAAATTCCATCAATTTTTTAATTTCTTTGAATACTTAGTGTATGATATTTTGAATTCTTTGAACACTTGAATTCATTGAACTCATTATATTCTTGAATTCTTTAATTTCTCTTAATTCTCGAATGAAAAGAATTCTCTTTTTCTTTAAATTCTTTAAATTCTTTGAATTCCTGATTTCGTTGAATTCTTTAAATACTTGAATTCTTGAAACCTTTGAATTTTTGAATTCTTGAAGTCTTTAAATTCTTGAATTCTTCGAACTCTTGAATTCTTTGTATTCTTAAATTCTTGAATTCATTAATTCTTTAAATTCTATCAATTAATTAAATTCTTTGAATTTTCGAATGAAAAGATTTCTCAAATTCCTCGAATTTTTTACTTTCTTTGAATTCTTGAAATCTTTGATATCTTAAATTCTTTGAACTCTTAAATTCTTGAATTATACGAATTCTTGATTTTTTTGAATACTTTAATTCTTTGATTTGTTTTAATTCTCGAATGAAAATAATTCTCGAATTCTTGATTTCGATGAATTCTTGATTTCGGTGAATTCTTTAAATTATTTGAATTCTTGATTTCTTTGAATTCTGTAAATTCTTTGAATTCTTTATTTCTGTGAATTCTTTAAATTCTTTGTCTTCTTGATTTCTGTGAATTTTTGAAATTCTTTGAATTCCTCATTTCGTTAAATTCTTTCAATTCTTGTATTTTTCGCTTCTTTGAATTCTTCGAACTCTTGAATTGTTTGTATTCTTAAATTCTTAAATTCTTGAAGTCTTAACTTCTTTAAATTCTTTGAATTTTTCGAATTCTCGAATGAACAGAATTCTTAAATTCCTTGAATTTTTCAATTTTTTTGGATTCTTGAAGTCTTTGATACCTTGAATTTTTTGAACTCTTGAATTCTTGAAATATACGAATTCTGGATTTCTTTGAATTCTTCACTTCTTTGATTTGTTTAAATTCTCAAATGAAAAAAATTCTCAAATTCTTTGAATTCTTGATTTCTGTAAATTCCTGATTTCGTTGAATTCTTTAAAATTCTTGTATTCTTGACTTCTTTGAATTCTTGAGGCCTTTGAATTTTTGAAATCCTGAATTCTTTAAATTCTTGAATGCTTTGAATTCTTTGTATTCATAAATTCTTAAATTCTTGAAGTTCCTTGAATTTGTTAATTTCTTTGAGTTCTTGAAGTCTTTGATATCTTGAATTTTTTGAACTCTTAAATTTTTGATTTCTTTCAATTCTTGAATTCTTTGAACTCATTAAATTTTTGAATTCTTTGAACTCATTAATTTTTTAAATTCTTTGGTTTCTTTCAATTTTCGAATGAACAGAACTCTCGAATTCTTTGAATCCTTGATTTCTTTGAATTCTTTAAATTCTTCAATTTTTTTGAATTCTTGTAATTCTTGAATTCTTGACGTGTTTGAATTATTTGAGTTCTTGAATTATTTCGATTATTTGAATTCAGTGAATTTTTTGAATACACTGATTTCTTTGAATTCTTTGCATTTTTGAAGTTTCTGAGATTTTTGCAATTTTTGAAATTCTTAACATTCTTGGAATCCTGGAAACTTTAAGAGTTCCTGACATTTTTATATTTCTCGAAATTTTTGAAATTTTTCAAATTCGTGGAATTTTCTCAAAAATCATGGAATTACTTGTTTGTATAGACTTTTAAACATTTCTACATTTTTTATTATTAAATTAGTAATATCCGTGGTATTCTTAGCTTCTTTTAATTTCTTTTATTCTTTTAATTCTCGGACATCTTTAAATCTTTGTGATTATTTAAATTGTTGGAATAATTTACAACCCTTGGAATGGTTTAAATCTTTGGAATTCTTTTAATTAATGAAATTGAGGTATTTCAGATATTTCAGGGAATCCAGAAAATTTAAGGAATATAGAGAATTTATGAAATTAAAAGAATTCGAGAATTTTAAAACCTAAACTCCACGAGTTCCTCTGAATTTCTGGGGTCATTTTAAAGAGCTTTTAATTTTTTTCAATGTGTTGAATTATTTGAATTTAATTTAATTTCTTTAATTCGTGTAATTGTTTTAATTCGTGGAATTACTTGAATTCATGGAATTTCTTGGATTTGCTGAATTTCTTTAATCTCTTGCATTTGCAGAATTTCTTGAATATGTAAAATTTCTTTAATTCGTTTAATTCTTTGAATTCGTGTAATTTCATGACTTTGTGTAATTTCCTGAATTTTTGTTATTTTCTGAATTCGTGTAATTCTCCGAAAGCTTGGCTTTCTTAAAATACGTGAAATTTTTCCGAACCTTTTAATTATTTGAATGCGTGGACTTGTTAAAATTCGTGGGTTTCTTAAAACTTTTTGAAATTCTGAAATTCGTGGAATTCTATAAATGTTTCTGCTTCTTGACATTCCTGGAATTCTTGTAAGTTGAATTCATGCAATTTTCTGAATTCCTGTAATACTTTAAATTCATGTAATTCTTTTTTATTTGTATAATTCTCTGCATTCTTAGCATTATTTGAATTCGTGTAATTTCATAAATTCGTATATTTTCCTAAACTCATGTAATTCTCTAAAGCCTTGGTTTTCTTAGAATAAGTGTAATTCTTCGGATATTTTAAATTTCTGTAAACGTGTAATTCTTTAAGTTCGTGTAATTTTGTGATTTCTTGGAATTCTTTGAAGGCATGGCATAGCTTTAATTCGTGGGCTTATATTATTTTTGGAAATTCGTGAAATTCTAGTTATTATTGGAGTTCTTTGAATATTTGGAATTCTTGAAATTTTGAAATGCCTGGAATTCTTAAAGTTTCTTGGATTCTATTGTTCTTTGAATTCCTGTTATTCCTTAAATGTATGTAATGTTTTAAATTCGCATAGTTTACTAAATGCATGTCATTTTCTGAATTCGTGTAATTCTCTGAGCATGTGTAATTTCCTGAATTTATTTATGTCTATAAATTCGTGTTATTCTCTGAATTCGTGGATTTCTCTTATGTCTTGGCTTTCTTTAAGTACGTGGAATTCTTAGTATGCGTGTAATTCTTTGAATTCGTGAAATTGTTTGAAATCCTGTAATTCTACGATTTTATGGGATTCTTTTGAATGCTCAGAATTATTGTCATGCATATAATTCTTTGAATTCGTGGCATTGTATAAATTCATAAAATTAAAAAAATTTCGGAATTCTTTCATTCTATGGAATTCTTAGAATTTTAGGAATTCTTTGAATTTTTTTGGGTGTGTCTAAGGAGAATAGGTGTTATTAAAAGGCGTTATCAAAAAAAGAGTGCGTGTTCAGACCAAATTATTAAAAGATTATCGGCAATTTTTTAAAAAATAATATAAAAGGACATAGTATTTCTTATTTTGTTTTCAGTTGCGATATCTTCAAACCTTAAATAGCATATCAGCGGAAAAAAATTCGACAATAATTTTCCCCTTACCGGTTGAATTTTTGGCGCCCTTTCTCAACTTTGGACAACGACCATATCAGGAACCACGACCATATCAGGAACCACGACCATATCAGGAACCACGACCACAGCCAGGCCGGAGCCAGAAAAAATGTTCGGGGACGGATTGAAATTTTCGTTCCACACACCCCTCAGAAAAGTATATGTACATTATGTATATGTTTCCAAAATTTCGGTTCACTAGAGACCTCTACTTTGAGGAAATCAAGTGCCTTGAAGTTAGATAGAAGAATTTGAAGAATTGGAGTTTAGTGTAATTGAAAAACTATTTATATTTTTATAAATGTTACAACCTAATGTGTCAACTAATAGTTTATTGTAAATATTTATATTTGCGATATTTAATAAACTTTTTTTCCTATAAAATGTTTCTTCTTTGACTTGTTGGTCAGCCAGAAATAGAAATTCCTGGGGCTATTTTAGTGAAACGCTTCCGGTCAACAAACGCTTGGTGGTTTCAACGGGGAAAATTCTAGTTCTAGTTGAATTTCGTCGGAGCGAACTTACAAGGTAAATATGGCACACAAGATTCTGAAAGCGTCAATGTATTTGACATGTTTAAATTGAAATGCGCAAATCCTTCTACTCGAGATCGCCTGTGTAAATAAATAGCTTACCTTGCCTAGCAAATAGAGGATATGCTCGAGAATCCGAATTTTTAACTAATCTAATTCAGTTTGAAGTAAAATGTGAAATTTCTCAAGCTTATTTGTTAACTAGGGATCGTCTATAAACTACGTCATCATTTTAAAGGAATTTAATCAATTTGAGGAGATTCTAGAAAGGGGGATGGTCTCTAAGACCGGTTTTCGGCCCAATTTAGATTGGGCCCAAAAAATTTGAAAAAATTCATACAGCATCTACTAACAATTCATAAGTCAATTCCACTATAAATGGACCACCCTCATCCCTTAAAAAAATGAAAACTTCACCACTGCTATGCAATGTTTTTTGGAAAAAACCTAATAGAGGAATCCAGAAAAATACACATATAGGTCTTTGGGGTCGCTGATTTCGAATACGAGGTCCGTTGACCTCAATCATATCAGTTTCAAGGTCATTTTAAGGTCAAACTGCAAAAAATCCGATAGAAAAATCCAGAAAAATACAAACATAGATTTTTGTGGTCGCTGATTTCGAATCCGAGGTCAGTAGACCTTTATCACATCACATTTAAGGTCATTTAAAGGTCAAACTGCTGAAAATAAAAAATCCAGGAATATACATAAATATGTTTTTTTGGGCGCTGATTTCAAATCCAAGGTCCATAGACCTCTATCCCCTCAGATTCAAGGTCATTTAAATATTAAACTGCAAAGAATCTGAAAGAAAAATCCAGAAAAATACATACATATGGTTTTGTGGTAGCTGATTTTGAATTCAAGGTCTGTAGACCTTTATTACATCAGATTTAAGGTCATTTGAAGGTCAAACTGAAAAAAATCGACAGAAAAATCCAGAAAAATACATACATATGTTTTTGTGGTCGCTAATTTCGAATCCGAGGTCAGTAGACCTTTATCACATGAGGTTAAAGGTCATTTAAATGTTAAACTGCAAAAAATCTAAAAGAAAAATCCAGAAAAATATAAAAATATGTTTTTGTGGTAGCTGATTTTGTATTCAAGGTCCGTAGACCTTTATAACATCATATTTAAGGTCATTTAAAGGTTAAACAGCAAATAATCTTTAAGAAAAATCCAGAAAAATATAAACATATGTTTTTGGTGGTAGCTGATTTTGGATTCAAGGTTCATAGACCTTTATAACATTAGATTCAAGGTTATTGGAAATTCAAACTAAAAATTTTTAAAAAAATGTAGGAAAATACATGAATATGTTTTTGTGGTCGCTGATTTCGAATCCGAGGTCAGCAGACCTCCTTCACATCAGGTTCAAGGTCATTTAAAGGTCAAACTGTGAAAAATCAAAAAGTAAAAACCAGAAAAATACAAACATAGGTTTTTGTGGTCGCTGATTTTGAATCCGAGGTCCGTAGACGCTTACCACAACAAATTTAAGGTCATTTGAAGGTCAAACTGCTGAAAATAAAAAAATCCAGGAAAATACATGAATATTTTTTTTCAGCGCTGATTTCGAATCCCAGGTCCGTAGACCTCTATCACCTCAGATTCAAGGTCATTTAAATGTTAAAGTGCAAAGGATCTGAAAGAAAAATCCAGAAAAATAGATGCATATGTTTTTGTGGTCGCTGATTTCGAATCCGAGGTCCGAAGACCTCCTTCACATCAGGTTTAAGGTCATTTAAAGGTTAAACTACAAAAATCTGAAATTTAAATCCGGAAAAATACAAACATAGGTTTTTGTGGTCGCCGATTTTAAATCCTAGGTCCGTAGACCTTTATCAAATCAGACTCAAGGTCATTAGAAGGTAAAACTGCAAACAATAAAAAAAAATCCAGGAAAATACATGAATATGTTTTTGCGGTCGCTGATTTCGAATCCGAGGTCAGTAGACCTTTATCACATGAGGTTAAAGGTCATTTGAATGTTAAACTGCAAAAAATCTAAAAGAAAAATTCAGAAAAATACACACATATGTTTTTGTGGTAGCTGATTTTGTATTCAAGGTCCGTATACCTTTATAACATCATATTTAAGGTCATTTAAGGGTTAAACAGCAAATCATCTTTAAGAAAAATCCAGAAAAATATAAAAATATGTTTTTAGTGGTAGCTGATTTTGAATTCAAGGTTCATAGACCTTTATAACATCAGATTCAAGGTTATTAGAAATTCAAACTGAAAAAATTTAAAAAAATGTAGGAAAATACATGAATATGTTTTTGTGGTCGCAGATTTAGAATCCGAGGTCCGTAGACGTCTATCGCCTCAGATTCAAGGTCATTTATATGTAAACTGCAAAGATTCTTACAGAAAAATCCAGAAAAATGAATACATATGTTTTTGTGGTAGCTGATTTTGAATTCAGGGTCCGTAGACCTTTATTACATCAGATTCAAGGTAATTGGAAGGTCAAACTAAAAAAAATTGATAAAAAAATCCAGAAAAATACATGAATCTGTTTTCGTGGTCGCTGATTTAGAATTCGAGGTCCGCAGACCTTTATAACATCCAATTTATTGTCATTTAAAGGTCAAACTTCAAAAAATCCAATAGAAAATCCAGAAAACTACATACTTACGTTTTTGTGGTCGTTGATTTCGAATCTGAAGTCCGTAGACCTCCTTCACATCAGGTTTAAGGTCATTTAAAGGTTAAACTGCAAAAAATCTAATAGAAAAATCCACAAAAATACAAACATAGGTTTTTGTGGTTGCTAAATTCGAATTAGAGGTCCGTAGACCTTTATCACATCAGATTCTAGGTCATTTAAATGTTAAACAGCAAAGAATCCGAAAGAAAAATCCAGAAAAATACATACATATGTTTTCGTAGTATCTGATTTTGAATTCAAGGTCCGTACGCCTTTATAACGTCATATTCAAGGTCATTTTTAGGTCAAACTGCAAAAAATCCGATAGAAAAATCCATAAAAATACATACATATGTTTTTGTGGTCGCTGATTTTGAATCCGAGGTCCGCGGACCTTTACAACATCCGATTTAAGGTCATTTAAAGGTCAAGCTTTATAAAATCCGATAGATAATCCAGAAAAATACAAAAATAGGTTTTTAGGTCCGCTGATTTTAAATCTAAGGTCCGTAGACCTTTATATCATTATATTAAAGGTCATTTGAAGGTAAAACTGCAAGAAATCCGATAGAAAAATCCAGAAAAATGCATAAATATGTTTTTGTGGTCACTGGTTTCGAATCTGAGGTCCACTGACTTCTACTATATTAGATTCAAGGTTACTGGAAGGTCATTTCGGTACATTTTTTTAACTCTGCCACAAAATAATATTGATTTGACTTTGCAATGAGCTTTACTTGACATTGAACAGATAAATGAACCCCCGATTCGGATTTAGTGTTCCCAAAATTTTATATGTGTATTTTTCTGGATTTTTCTTATCATATGTTTTCGTTTGACCTTTTGATCACCTTGAACCTAATGTGATGTAGGCCAACCGATCTCGGATTCAAAATCAGCGACCACAAAAACCTATTTATGTATTTTTATGGATTTTTTCAGCTTGACCTTCAAATGACCTTAAATCTGACACGATAGAGGTCAGAGGACCTTGAATTTAAAATCAGCAGCCACAGAAACCCATATATTTATTTTCCTGGAATTTTTGTATTGGATTTTTTCTTTGAATTTTTTGAGCCAAATATAAATTGGGTCAAAAACCGGCCTCAGAAGCCCTCACCCTTTGTACCTTGAATAAAAACGCAATAATAGTCCTAGCCAATAAGTAAAAACAGCCCCCTAGGTATTTCTTTGACTTTCAAAAAAAGCTATTAAAAAAACACATTGTTATTTTATATTTAACCTTTATTATAAATAAAAATAAGATTCCTATAGGAAAACTAAAGATGCTTTTGGGTTTATCACAGCAATATCTCCAGATATTTTTTTTCATTTTTTTCAAAAATCTAATCACTTAAACAGTTATATTGTTTATAATTTATAGGAATTTATTCAACAATTTTTGAAAAAAATAAGAGTTACTAACTGAAACATAACATACCTTGACGTTACACCAATGAAAAATATTTTTCAACAATGCAAAGAAATTAGTTTAAACATTATTTTTACCCCCTCCACGCTCACACAATGCGCAAATAAAGGTTATTATTTAGCCTTTATAAATTGTAGGACTTTTAGTACTATCGAAAAACTAAAAATACTTGATATGTAAAGGTATGTTATGTGTGAGTTAGTAACCATTAATTTTTTTTCCAAATTGTTGAATAAATTTCTAAAAATTATAAACAATATAATTATTTAAATAATTGCATTTTTTTAAACGAATAAAAACACCTGGACGCCGCAAAAAAACATAATTATCTTTAGTTTTACGATAGAACCTCACGCTTTATTTATAATAAAGGTTAAATAATAAATTCTGTATGCTCGATCGAATATCATCAAGGTGTATGCGTGGAGGGGGTTAAAATAAATGTTTAAAATAAATTTTTTGCATTGTTTAATTTTTCTTTCATTTAAGCTACATCAAGGTATATTATGATTGAGTTAGTAACCCCTTAATTTTTTTCTAAATTTGTGAAATAAATTCCTAAGAATTATAAACAATATAATTATTTAAATAATTGCATTTTTTAATAAAAGTAACAAACTGGATATATTGCCGAGATGAATCCAGAAGTATCTTTATTTTTTCGATAGAACTTTTAGATTTATTTATAATAAAGGTTAAATGTTTATTAACAGCGTAATTGTTTAAAAAATCACTTTGATTTAAAATGTTTCGTGTAAGTGTTTGCTTTGGTTTGTTAAAAAAATCTTGTTTTATCAAGAATTCCAAAACATGGTTGAGTTATACTACTTTTGAAAAATTTTACTTTTGCTTTCAAGATTTATCTCTTTAATATGTAAATCTTAACTAATTTATTAAAAATGTGTTCCTTTTTTGGTTTAAATCCACTGTTTTATTTTTTTTAATTTTAACTAAAAATTTAACTGCCATTTTCGGTTGAAAAGTTTTTTTCTGAAAATTGAACTATTTAATCCAAGATTCAACTATTTTGATAGAAAATTCAATTTCTCACTGTTGGATGGAAAATATGCTTGTTTTGTAGAAAATTTTTGTATTTTGTTCAATATTCGTGTTTTTGTGTAAAAATTTTTTTTTCTAACGAAATTTAACTTTTTGGCTGTACTTTCAACTATTTTATTACAAATTCGTATTTTTGTTTGAATTAAACCAATATAAAATTCTTCTTTCTGGAAATAAAATTAATCTTCTTTTTTAAATTCATCTTTTGGTCGTGGATTAAACTATTTTGTCCAAAATTGCAACTAATTTGTTAAAAATTAAAATGTATTCGTAGAAAATTTAAATGTTTATTGAAAAAATCAAATACCTACAGTTTTTCCATTTCTTTTTAAATCATCATTTTGGTTGAGGATTCAACTATTCTGTTGAAAATTCGTGTTTCATAGCTAAATTTAACCAAATAAAAATTCTTTTTTTAAATTAATTATTTAAACTGAAATTGTAACTATTCTATTCCTGGTAAAAACTTATTCTTTTAAGTTGAAACTTAACTATTCGGTTTCAACTTCATCTATGTTAATTTAAATTTTCATTATTAGTAAAAATTCATCTTCAATGTTTTCAAATTGATCCTTTTTTGTGGTGTCATATTTTTTCATTCGCAAATTGAAATTTTTTGTTGAAAATTTGCATTGAAAATTCATGTATTGATACATGAATGAAAAAATTATAAATCCTTCATAGACAATTCATCTTTTTTTTAGAACTAAGCTATACTGCTATAATTAATTATTTCAATTTCAAGGTATGTTATGTTTTAGTTAGTAACTCTTATTTTTTCCCCAAAATTAATTTTTGTACAAAAAGATTAGAATTGTTCGCATCTTTGAAATAAAACGAAATACTTTCTAAAAAAAGATTCAATTTTCAACAAAATAAACAATTTTTTACCAAGCACTAAAATTTTTAGTCACATACGAAATTTTTTTACAAATAATTATGAAAATTTAACTAGTTTGTTATAAATGTTATTATTTTCTTCAAAATTCAACTATCTTGTTGAATTCCTCTTTGAAAGTTCTACTCACTATAGAACAAACTGATTAGCAACGAGTATAGCCAACGACCTTGTTACTTTCAGAGGGAGCTAGGGCTGGGTGGGGGTAGGGGGAGTAAAGGGATAACAAGGCTGTCAAAGAGGGTGGACGAGAAATCGAAAAATCCGAAATTTTGGAACGTCGTTTATAGATGACTCGTTAGATAAAATTCCGAAATATTTTTTGGATAAGTTCAGCTACATATTCACTTGCTAGAACAATACTAGGTATAGAGGATCTAAACGATATGTAGTAGAACTGATTTTGTACCGTCCAAAGAAAGCAAAAGAGGGAATCTTACGTGTATAATGGATGGTAGGAATTTTAGGAACCAAATTCATGCTCAAACAGTCGTTTCCAAGTATTTGCGGAGTAAATATTGCGCGAAAAGTAAACACTTGTTGTATAAGTAGGTAGTAGTATAGGTAGATAGGTAGTAGTAGTTAGTATAAGTAGTATAAATAGGGCTAGAACGACGGTGGAGAATATCAGAAACCAAATGCATGCTCGAACAGTCACCTCTGAGAATTTGCGGCATAAATATCGTAAACCCTTTTTTAGGATTCCGTTACGCTCTTAAAGTTTTATAAGTAGAGCTGGATCAGTGGCGGAGGATTTCGGGAAACAAATGCATGCTCGAACAGTCGCCTCCAATTATTTTCGGGGTAAATATTGCGCGAAAAGTACACACTTTTAGTATAAGTAGGTAGTAGTATAGGTAAATAGGTAGAAGTATTAGTTAGTATAAGTA
>JAAAKG020184161.1:0-25544 GCA_010014905.2 Druon quercuslanigerum
TTACTCGCTGCGGTGAAAAATATACTACGTACTACACGCGTTCTTTCGCGCACTCTCTTTCTCACTACCGGCTCTCTTTCTCTCTCTCTCCGAGAGAGAGAGAGAGAGAGAAAACATGGAGTGCGTGAGTCATTCAATGCGAGGAAATAACGAGGAACTTCGTTCCCAATGCGTGTCCCGGATAATGCTCCGTAATGTTATGCTAGTTTTAAGTGACGAATGAGTCCAAATTTTACCGTCACAACTCCTCCGACCTTGAAAAGGTATTACAGGTCGGTCAAATTCCGGGAAACTATTCAGGTTGGGCTTGTAATTAAATAATCTACCGGTCTTGGAGCTCCCACCCCTCTGTCAATCCCTCCTGTCTACGTACTGCCAGTCAGCGCAGTAGGGTCCGGAATAGGGGTTGCCGTCGTGAATAACTAGGACTGTCTGCTTCGATTTGGTTTCGACTGTCTCCTGCTTCGGTTTAGTGCAAAAAGAAAGTTCTGTTCAATTCGTTCGTTAATCCGTTCACTAGGATGAACATGCATCTCCGGAAAGTTCTTTTAGGTATTACCAGTTCCTTGTTGATTATTTTCCGAATGAGGTTTCGATACCTCTTCCTTGACAATGTCCTGTTAGGCTTTAAGACTAGATCTCCCATTAGGAACTTTCTCTTACGCTTGTGATTATTCTAATATTTCTCTTGGGTAGTATAGATGCGTTCAAGATGTTCAACTGTCGACTGAGTAATCGATAGGGAAATGGGTTCCTACCGAAATTTAGAAAAGCCGGTGACACTTATAGCGATCGGTGGACCGCAGTGTTAAATGCGAAACGGAACTCATGCAAATGCTTGTCTTTAGATTGTACTCTTTTTTCCAAGTACCTTTGAGTACAAGTGCTGAACCTGTACTTCTAAGATGCGATTACACATCAAAAGTGTGCACTGTTCTTGTTTTAACGAGAGTGGAGGAGATAGAGAAAACTGCTGACTCGTTCACACTTGTGGTTCAAGACTTCAGGGTTGTGCAGTGGGACTCCGGGACCGTGTTTTAACAAAAGAGAATTCACTATCACCAAATTACTCTTGTCGATGGCTTGATCTTTAGTTTAAAAAAGTCTGTAGGAATATCCAAATACAGAGACGGAGCGCAAGGGAAATCCATCATCGAGCGCGAAGCGCGAGATAAATACATTATTGAGCGCGAAGCGTGAGCACCAACAGTCACGGACCCCAGCCGCGCCTAAACTTTTGAGCAAGGCGAGCCGCGCGCGATGAGAAACAAATGCATTAATCAGGCATTTGTCGACAGCAAAATTCGTTTTTTTTTGTGTGTCAACTTTTTTAATTAGAAACTCCATCAAAAATTCAGCAAAATTCATAATTTCTTTATCAATTTCATAATTTTTTAAATAAATTTAATAAACAAATGTATTATTGGGACATCTTTCGAAGAAAACATTTTGTTTTAGATTTCAGAATTTTGATTGGAATCTTCATCTTAAATTCAGCAACATTCATGAAGAGTTGATAAGCTGCATGATTTTTAAAAACAAATTTAATAAACAAATTCATTATGCGGACATCTGTGGACGAAAAAATTTGTTTGTTTCCTATTTCCGTCTTTTAAAGTGGGAACTTGCTGATGATTTCAGCCAAATTCCTAATTGTTTTACTAATTTTATATTTTTTTAAATTAAATATAATAACAAAAATGAATTATTTGGGCAACTGTTGACGAAACAATTATTTTTGTTCTATTCCAGTCTTTTTAATTAATAACCTGATGAAAATTTTATTAATCATAGTGAATTGATCAATTCTATGATATTTTAAACGAGTTAAGGAAATTTTTTTTCAATCTCAGTTCTTTCAGTTTACCTTTTTCATTATGTTTAAGGATGTTATTAGTCGCTTCAGAATAACAAAAACAAATCTAAGGAGGCGCCAGAAATATTTTAAACGAATTCATGTGTGTGGCAAAAAGAGCAAATAAATAGAGAAATCTAAGCTGAATTATTATTGCGCAGCTTAATAAAAACACTGACATAGAAAAAGACGAGTATTTCCATATCAAAATGAACTAATAATAAATTTTTAATTTGATTTGTTTACAGGAATCATCAATTTTATCGACTTATTTTGAATGTTGCGGCAATGATCAAGAAGTTCACAATTAAAAAGACTGATATCAAAAAAGAAAATTTTCCATAGACAGACGCCCGATTAAGGCTTTTATTAAAACAAATTTGTTTTTTAAAAAACATAAAATTTATTAATTAATTATAAATTTTAATGAAATCATCATAAAGTTCCCAATTAAAAAGAGTGACATCGAAAAAGACGAATTTCTCGGTCCATAGATGCCCAAATAATGCATTTGTTTGTTAATTTTGTTTAAAAAAATCATAATATGAATCGACAAATTATGAATTTTGTAAAAGTTATCGCAAATTTCCTAATTTAAACAAATTAACATCGAAAAAATTGATTTTTTATGTTGAAAATGCCTGATCACTGCATTTATTCATTAAATTTGTTTATAATATAAACAGTTATAATGTTAAGAGAATTTTTTTTTCATATTATTGTTTCTATTTAAATGTTGTGCAATATAACTTAAAAAACGTATAATTATAGAAAAGCGTAAAAAACATTTTTTCAACAAATAATTTCTTTATAATATTTGTTTGTTTACTGTAATTGACGAGCACCGGCAACGTCAAATAGAAAATATGGCAATTTTTTTAGTCATATTTGTTCATTTATTAAAAAATTAAAAACCTACTTCAAAAATGAAGCTCTGTATCTCTCTTAAAAATATTCACAGCTTAAAAAAATTTTTTTTATCAAAAACGGTCCAAAATTGTGGGATGAATGTTATTTTGAAACAAAGAAAAAGTTTTTTACTTTGCGGCAGCATGGCTTACAAACGCATCTAGTTCTTAAAGGGGACCACTTAAAAGAAATCCGCGACATACGTCTAATTATTATTGGCGTACTATAATGATAGTCGCATCAAAATGTCAATCTCACGGAAGAAGCTCTAAAGAGGTTTTCCCTCGTCTTGATCCGCGGTCAATAAGGTAGGGGGCCCCGATACCATGCGTATTGTCAAAGATTTCAGCTAGCCTGGTGGCTGATTATAACGAGTTATAATACACCCACAGGAAATGTAAATTTTGTACCCACTTTTCTCCATTGCGTTTGTTTTGTGGTAGTTTTTTTGTTGACAAAATTCGTTTATTTTTATTAACATTATCAAAGCATATATTTACTCATCTTCTGCCAAAAATATGTGATTATTTGACTCGAAAAATGTTCGCTTGGAAGTTATTGTGTTCAGCAATTATTTTGCCAAAGATTTTTGAAAAAAATGTTCTAACAAAAAAATGAATATTTTATTTCTTCTTACAGAATGCAGTTCACAGACCAACCGCAATCCTAATAGAAAACGTAATCCTGGTCCTTCGTCTTCTACTAGCAAACTATCTCTTCTAGCAGAATGCTGTTCACAGATCGATGGAAGTCCTAATAGAGAAAATATTCCAGGCCCTTCTTCTTCCTCTAGCAAAAGAAATTCGCCTGACCGGACATCCACTGAGGAGGCTCCTGTTCGTGCTAGATCCAGGTCACCTAATAGCACTTCTCCACCTATACAGATACTTGGATATTCACTCAGGCAACTTGGATATATTCGGCTCATTCCCCGCACAAATCAGAACCTTCGATTCGAGTTTCGAAAATATGTTTTTCCTAACGGGAAACCAATTAGACTGCGAGCGGAAGTGGGTAGGTTTAACCCCGTTCCAACAGGAGAACATATTGTAGTATCAACATCCAACGGTGATGTTTTTGCCATATTAGATTATAGTGGGTTCCTTCGTGGATTATATTCGACAAACCGAAGTCATTATAGAATAAAAATAAATATACTAAGTGGCGCCATTGAAAGAATGACCCCATATGAAATGCGGGATTGTCCATCAGGCCAAAAATACCCAATATTCCCAAACAGTTTTATTAACTCTTTTGCAAATGACGACACCCTAAACTCCGTATGGAATCCTGCTATCGAACCTCCGGAATCTTCCCATCCTGACGGAACCAGGTATCTTCCTGGCAGGCCTCCTTCTAATGAAGTATTTGGACGTGGAATAGATCAACTTGGTTATGTTCGGCTTATTCCATGCACAAATCACAACAGGCAATTTGAATTTAGAAGATACGTTTTTCATGCTAATACACCGATTCGAATGCGAATAGATCAGAGAAAATATATGTTTGAGACAAAACAAGAATATCTGGTGTTATCAACATCCAGTGGTGACGTTTTCGCAATACTGGATTATAGTGAGTCTCTTCGTGGAATTTATAGGACAGATAAGTATCATTCGCGAGTAAAAATTAATATGATAAGCGGCGAAGTTCAAAATTTAACCCCAGATGAAATGAGCGATTGTCCAGTGGGCAAGAACCACCCAATCTTCCCAAACAGTTTTATTGAAGCTTTTGCAAATGAAGATTCACTGCAGACGAAATGGAATCCTGATGGCGAAGGTAATGTAAGAACTTCTTCTTCTTCTTCTGCCGGACAACATTCACTTGAATTGTCTGTACCTGTGGAGCCTCCTCTTCGTGCAAGGGACAGTTCTCCTCCCGGCAGACCTCCTTCTCATGACGTACTTGGATATTCACTTGCAAAACTTGGATATATTCGGCTTATTCCTGAGGCAAATCAAAACCGACGATTCCAATTTCGAAGATACGTTTTTCCTCCTAGTAAACAAATTCGATTGCAATTTGGACCTCACTTTTTTTCTGTGCCAAACCGTGAACATATTGTTTTGTCTACATTCAATGGTGAAGTTTTTGCAATACTGGAGTATAGTGGAATTCTTCGTGGACTATATGGGGCAACTAGACATAATCCGAGAGTAAAAATAAACATGATAAGCGGCGCCGTTGATCAAATGACCGAAAATGAATTGAGGGAGTGTCACGTAGGCAATAATTACAAAATCTTTCCACGTTGGTTTCACACATTTGTTTCAAATGAAGATTCTTTACAGCACGTGTATCATTAAATCAATAACAAAAATATAAATTAAAATATAACATTCTGTATAATCCTTACACGGATCAAAATTGAATTAGAAGCTATCAATGCTACTATATTATGGTTCTCAAGAGAATTTGAATGCAATGAAAAAACAAGCAAAAATTCGAAGATATTAGTCTGTCAATGCAGTTACCTATTCATGAAATTTATAGCTGAGATGTTGACCGATATTTGTTTTGTTATTCTTGAAAATTTCATTTAAATGAAAAGCATGAAAAGCAATTTACAAAGGATATTATCTGATATAAAAAAGTATAAATGCCACATAAAATTGTAGAATCAGTATCGATTATGCGATTTAAAGAAATTTGTTGGAGATAAAGTTACTTTCTTTCCTGAGAAATGTGGAGTAGATAATAATAAAGTGTTAGTAGATATTACTTGTTAATTTTAGAAATAAACAAAAAAAAGTATTATTGCTTTTTATATCATTTGTTTAAAAAATATAAAATAGCCTAGTAATAAAGTAGCACCTTCTCGATCAAAATGATCAATTTTAGTAAAACATACAGTCGCGAAGTTTTGGAAATTTTCAAAGATTTCATATGATGCAAAGATTTGAAGAAATTTGAAAAATTTTAGTTAAAGTTTGGAAGCCCTTATTAAATTTAAAATGATGATTTTATCATGTTCCAAGGGATTGGCAGGAAAAAGTAGTTGTTATTCGGATGTGCGTTTAAAATTTTATTATGTCTTGAGAAAATGAAGTAAAAACATTTTGTGATGTAACATTTAGTGCCTTTTTTCTTTTAAAAAACTAGAATTATTTTAATAAGGCTACTTTTTCCCACCGTAAAACTGGATTTCTTATGGAATTAAATTTAAATTCACAATGAAGAAGTGTCTTTGATGCATTAATGAAGGAATCCACTTAACACTGGGAGAATTAATTGATTAATTAATTAATTAATTGATTCGAAATTCCGAGCTGAGATTAAAGAAATATTCATATGGAAAAAAGTTTCAGGCTCACGTAACCGGTCGATTTAGTCCAGTCATCGGGTACTTTAACGTGGTCATTTCTGGGGCAGTCATTTTTTTGCTCTTAAGTACCTCATTAGGGGGTGCATAATATGGGGTCAAGTTCTGTAAACAGGATTTCGTCCCGGAACACGGACATTTTTTTTGGAAAAGGTGGGAAACATTCCATTCCATTGAAGTGGTGCTTTCCGGTGCATTTAAAAGGTAAAGGTGCCCTTAGAAAAATTACAGTGCATAAAACTCTGCGTAAAAATAAAAAAAAACGTTCTTTTACCAATAGTCTCGGATTTACGGCCTTTAAAAAAATCCAGATTTTTTCCAATTTTTTGCCAAAAATTACATTTTTTTAGTTTATCCGTAGCTCGAATCCCGATCACCATATATAAAAATGATGAACAGATGAATTAAAGTAGACAAAAATACATTTCATTAAAAAAAACATCGTCTCAACTATAATAGATTGCGATTTAGCTCCTATTCAGTAGTAGAAATAGTTACGTTACGTTTTTAATGCTTTCTGTAAATGCATCCATTCACAGTTGAAGAATAATGTAAACTCTAGGACTAGGTCTATACAGACAGACTTCAAAGTTTAGCAGAATAAAGAATACCTGTTTTATCTACAGAATGGAAGGTTCTGGGCTAAGGCAACAGGATTTTAGGGGTGAATTAAATAACTAAGGGATACACAATAGAGATAAGGAATATACATTTATTGCAAGATTGATATTATGGTCATAAAGAAACTTAATTTCGAAAATGGATTTGGATCAGATAATTAAACAAGGGTGACTTCCAAACTTGAATTTAACAGAACTGGAACTGGAACTAGTAATATGTTGAAGACTGACAGAATTCAGGATCTGCCTCGATCTGACTCGAGAGTACTGTGTGGAATTTACTTTTCCAAAAGGATAGACTTACACTGAACTGATACTGCAGACTGATTTCACTTTGACTGGAGTTGATTTAACTTGAGTGCTTGTACTTGAACTGAGACTTAGAAGGCTGACGGGCTCACAGGGTAGAAAAACCGGAATTCGATTTAAATTCATGACGAATACCAGCAGAACTACGAAATGCAACTCAGAACTTAAACTCGGTATAAAATGTTGGCCGTCCTACGTCTTATGTCATTCGCTTTTTCTGCTGGAAGGTTATATATTGTGGATTCAATATTGCTGATGATTTCTTGTTGCGGGATTTTGGAAGGAGCTACTGCAAACTTATAGCCTAAAGATAAAGCTGAAATCTTGTTATTTCTGACAGGATGGTCAAAGAAATGTTTTACTGTATCAGTTGGTGGTATTTGCCTGAGTGAAAGTAATTGTTCAATTTTTATATTTTGTGTTTGAGTGAAAAGATCCTCAATCCATTGGGATTGGTCAAATGACAAACAATTACATTTTGGGTGTCTGCATGTTTCTGTTGAAGCGCCAGTCATTAAGCATATCCAAAATCTGAAAAAAATATTCCTTTGGAATATTTTTAAATATTCAGACCCTGCATAGTTTAAGCAGAAAATGGAATTTTTTATTTTTGATTGCTTTTTATGCAACTTAAATTTGAATTGTTAATTTTCAAAGAAAATCCGGAAAGTTTTTATGAGATTCTTGTAGGGTTTTTTCAAATTTTTGAAAATGCTATAACTCTATCTTTTTCAATTTTTACTCAAAATGGCTGGTTAAAGAACTTGTTGTTTCTTTTAGAATGCAAAAAAATTGTGCCAAAGATTGATTTGATCCGACCATTTTTTCGAGAGTTATCATGTTTACGGATGGCCGGATGGGTGGACGGACGGACAGACGCAATCGTAAAAAATTGATTTTTGGTTTCAGGGGGTCCCGAAACGTTGAGATCCATTTAAAGACTGTGGTATCAAATGTCGAAATATTCTAATACTTTCTCAATCATAATTTATAAGATTGTGAAAAAACTTTATTTTGTAGACAAATTTCGAATTTATAAAATTCATCAGTTTAATTAAAGAAATATCTAAACTGGAATATAATATTTCTTCGGATATGAAGTCAGATAAAAATATAAATGACTTGTAGTTATACTACATCATAAATTGAATTTAATCAGTCCTTAATTAAAATGACAAAAAAGTAAAGATAACAGCTCCATGTAACACTAACACTAAAAACTTTTTTTGATATAATTGTTCAGATATAAATTAAATTGATTGACAATTTAACAGATTCTCTAGTATTTTTCACCTAATATTAAATTGCTTCAACTATTATTCTTACATTAAAAATATATCATTATCTGTGAAGGGCAATCTTGATAAGAAAAAGGTTCGTTTTTTCATATCTATGAGAGATAGATTACTTATGCATACATTTGTACTCTCATGATTTAATGGAAAATTCCTCAGATCCACTTGTGTATCAAATTATTCACTGAGCTATTTAGTACTTTTTCTACTTCTGTGAAAATGAGGATAGTCTTTATTTTGTTTTTAACGTTGGCGCTCATTTTTCGTTCTTTTAGTAAATATAATAATTTAATAAATCTAATTATAGAACCTAACTTGACACTACTATATACAAAGCAATTCCCTAACGGATAATATCGCACGCTGAGTATATCAGTCCAAATGGTCCTTCTATACCAACCAGAAAAATTCTCACCGCTTGTGAGAAACGACCAGTGTCAGGCCAAAAATTGATGGTGCCTTAATTGATCTCATTTGATTATTTTCGATGTTAAGAATATTTAAATTGATGTGAATTCACTTTAAATTTATTACTGTTTATTCGTGTCAAAATACGTTTCAAATGTTTAAAGGCCTCACTCTGTTCTTCGCAGCACTGCCACTTTACATTTTTTCGAAATAATCGTGTCAGAGGTTTTGCTACCGTTGCAAACTCAGGTATAAACCGTCGATACCAGAATTTTATCTCTAAAAACCTGCGTCACTGCTTCACCGTGTTAAGGACCAGGTAGCAGGCTATAGGCCGATGGAGAACTTTCCCTAACCAATATAGGAGTCCGCCAAATGTCTCTGTCACTAGTATGATGTCGTCTAAATAAATAAAGACATTGGGTTTCATTCCAGAGGTAATAACTCTGCCTATGGGTCGCTGGAAAACTTCAGGGTCTTCCGTAATTTCGAATGACATCCTTTCAAATTTGAATAGCCCCCTTCCCGGAACGGTGAACAAGTGTATGCTTCTTTTTCCTTTTCTAACCTGATGTGATTGATCGAGGCACTCAAGTGCAGTTTCGAAATATACTTTGCCGCTTTTGATTGTCGTAATAGCTCCGTCATGTAGGGTAGAGAGAAAGCGTCCTTTTTAGAGGTTACGTTAAACATCCGTAAGTCCTTGGAAGAGTCTATATATACCGCCGGACTTCAAAGCTATGACTATCGGGACCGACTATTCGCTGTATGATTCCGCGATAATACTGTCGGCCACTAAGCTATCGACATTCTCAAACATTATATCCTGGACCTTTGTGGACACTATCCGATACCGCTCCTTTATTAGTGCGTGGTCCTGGATGTCTATCGAGTGGGTAATGAGGGGGGTCGCACCTAGAGGGCCCTGTGGCTTAGAAGGAATCTTTATTCTCAGAAGTTCTTTTAGAGTTTTCTCTCCCCCTCGTGTAGAGCGGCTATCCCAGACAGCCTACTCTTGAACTAACCATTGTTTAAGGGGGTCGTGCTAAATGCATAAACACCTTACACGACTTGGCGACATAAACCATGTCAAACTTTCCTTGACCTTATAGTCCCAATATTAATTCTGTGTCAAGGTTGTTTGCCATTCTAACTTCGCAAGTTTGGGTTACCCCTTCTGTGGTTATTCTATGGCACTAAATAGCAATATATAAACAAATTAAGTGAAAAAATTGGCTATCTCTGCTTTGTGAATTTTTATCTCAAGCAAAAATACAGGAGACTTTTGGGAGCTAATTATTACTTTTTTAGGTTTTTTTAACGCCAATTGTTACTCCTAGATTAAACACTACTTTGCACACATAATTCGTTGCTTATAAAAATTGTTTAAACAATTTGTTATTGTTTTTTATTAATTTTCTATTAGAATAGAGATAGAAAGTTGCGGTTTTTTTTAAACTTTTTTGTCAAATTTTCAATTAGAGTGAGGTGGATAATTAATAACCTTTGAAAAGTTTTTTGTTTAATAGTAACAATTTACCAACAATTTAAGAAGTTTAACAATAATAGATTAAAATTTTGCAACAAAAAAAACGCAACTGCCTAGCATCAACATCGGAGAAGATAGTTTTAAGCAATAATAATTTGATTAGGTAATTAGGTTTGTTAGATTTTTTCATTTATTACCTGACTCTAAGTACAAAAAGTTAAAAATTTCGGAAAAAACCGCAACTTTCCAGCTTTCCAGCTGGAACTTTTCCAGAACGTTTTGTCTCAAATTTGGTCAAAGCTGTCCATCCGCAGTAATGGTTTGCAAAAATTTTTATGTCGCAAATATTTAAAAAAATACAAATCTATGTTTAAAACATAATTTGCATTGGAAAGCTTTTGCTACTTGTGAAAAAAAGAAGATCATTTGGTCGAACAGAATCCGAATTTTCGCAAGTTTAGTTTAAAAAGTCATTGATTTCGGTACAATAAAAATTTACCGTTTTTAATTTTTATGAAAAAAAGATGAGTTCAGGTTTCCGCGAATCCGAGCGCTTAAGACGTTATGGAATCCACACACTCAATTATCACGGAATTTCTATTCGAATCGTTAGATTTTGAAATTACAAAAATATTTTCGACCAAATAGTTGTATTCTAAAAAATATCTAAAAATCATTTTCAAAATATGTAATTAAAATTTATTAAGTTCTTTTTTAACCTCTTCTGACCGATTTCCACATATGTGGACAGATATTGAATTTGAAATTGTGACGTCCCCTAATTTTTTTATAAAACCACCGGCAGCATTAGCTTCTCCAGATAAGAGACTACGAAGATCAATCACTTTCTTTAATTAAAAATTAATTTTTTTCTATCATAATTGAAATCGGAAGAAAGCAAAATGTGTCTCATACTTTAATAAACAAAAAAGTGCTATAAAAAGTACTTATTTATTTGAAAGATGTCATATGATAAAATTGTGGTATTTTTTAAGCAGGAGAAACACATAAAACAAGGCTAATATAAAAAAAGTCAATCTTAAGCAGGGCCGTTCAGAAGAGGTTAACAACAAAATAATTTTATATTACTGGCGTCAAATTTTTTACGGAAATTTAAATCTATGGTATTCCAGTTATGAAACCTAAGAATTTATTTTTAAAAAGTTACTTAAAGTCGAAAAATGTAAAACAAGAAAGGAAAAGATTTGAAGTTTCCTCAAAGAGCATATGATTAGAAAATAAAAAACAATAAAAAGACTTAACTAAATATGATTTTAAGCGTTATCAGCAAATAAGATTTTGTTTTTCAATTGCAGTTCCTTGACATCATGATGAGCAATTAATTCTATAAATATAAAAAAGAGTGAAGTTAAAATCAAACACGGTGAGCCTTAATAATTTTTAACCTTGAAGTTTTGAAGTTCAACTCTTTAAAGAATTGTTTAGATAGGTGCAATTCAGTTCTTTTTTTGTCATTTTTAAAATTACAGTTTTGTGTGTAATTTGGCGGTTTTTTTATTTTAGAGAATAGTTTATTTTCATTAAAGTTATCAAACCGTGTGTGCACTCGTCTTTTCCAAAAATATGTCTTTAGTTGACTCGAAACATGCTGGGTGGGCATAACTTTGATTAAAATATCAGAAAAATGCTTTCTGAAAAAAAGTTTTAAATTCTGCCAAGGATTTTGGGCAAAAATATGCTGATAAAATTTTTTTATTTCTTCTCAAAGAATGCAGTTCACAGACCGGCCGCAATCCTAATAGAAAACCTAATTCTGCTCCTACCTCGTCTGCTAGCAATCTACTTCTTCTAGCAGAATGCTGTTCACATATCGACGGAAATCCTAATAGAGAAAAAAGCCCTGGCCCTTCTTCTTCTTTTTCTTGTTCTTCTTCTGGCAAACAACATTCGCCTGAAAGAACTTCCTCAGAGGAGGCCTTCGTTCGGGCCAGGTCCAGGTCTCCTGATAGCAGGTCACCTTCTATAAAAATACTTGGATATTCACTCAGACAACTTGGACATATGCGGCTCATTCCCCACACAAATCAAAACCTTCGATTCGAATTTCGAAGATATGTTTTTTCTGCCAGTCAACCAATAAGACTGCGGGCAGAAGAGGGTAGATATACCCCTGTACCAGCCGGAGAATGCATTGTAGTATCAGCATTTAATGGTGACGTTTTTGCCATATTGGATTATGGTGGGTTTCTTCGTGGAATATACACGACAAACAGGAGTCATGCAAGAATTAAAATCAATATGATAAGCGGCGCATTGGAAAAAATGACCCTAGAGGAAATTCGAGATTGTCCATTAAGCAAAAAACACCTAACATTCCTAAGTAGTTTTATTGAAGCTATTGCAAATGAGGACTCCTTGGAATCCGTGTGGAATTTTAAAAGTGAAGCTACGGCACCTGTCAGGCCCGAGTCTCCTCCTGGCAGGCCTCCTACTCATGAAGTACTTGGCTATTCACTTTCACACCTTGGATATATTCGGCTTATTCCTCAGGCAAATTCTAACCAGCGATTCGAATTTCGAAAATACGTTTTTCCTGCAGATAAACCAATTCGATTACTATTCTATAATACCTATGTGCTTTTGCCAAACCGTGAACATATTGTATTATCAACATACAATGGTGAGGTTTTTGCAATACTAAAGTTTATTGGGCTTCTTCGTGGAATATATAGGGCAAGTGGACATTATCCGAGAGTAAAAATAAACATAATAAATGGCGCAGTCAACAATATGAGCTCAATTGAAATGGCGGAATGTCATTTAGGCAAAGGTTACCCAATCTTCCCACGTTGGTTTCATCCGGAAGTTTCAAATCAAGATTCTCTGCAGCATGTGTATAGTTAATTTCATGCAAAAAAAATATAAGCTAAAACACCTATTTCCTCACACATTTTGCTAATCCGCATGAAGTCTAATAATTTTATGATCAATATGGAAATTTTATGGTGTTACATGATTACGAGTTTTCAGACGCGAGATTTTTGACCATGCGTTTTGAATTAATTGTTGCGCGTTGAAATTACTTTCTTTCCTCAAAAATGTTTAGTAAACAAATAACTGAAAAATACTGATAATATAATTTAAGAAATATCAAGAAAGAATCGATTTCACTTTGCCTATTATTGTGCACGCCAATATTCCACAAAAGAAAAACTAATTTTTAAAAAGCAGTTCAATCTTCAAACAAGAATACAAAGTTTTAAATTGTATTAAGACTGCCAACCAATTAGTTCAATTTTAATTTAAAACGGTAAATTTTTAATGCAGACTTTAATAACTAAGTTTTCAACCGCAAAAATGTAATTTAGCAATAAAAAAGTGAATAGTGTAATTGCGAACTTACAAACATTAATTTTCATCACGCTTTTATTCTTATCGGTACGTACATTTTGTAATCCACCAAAGCAGTTCAATGAGCAGATAAGAGTAATGTGATTGACGAACTAGTGAGCAACGTGAAAATGTTTTACTTACTTGGAATTTAATTTTTTATTTTATAAAAAGTTTCAAGTTTCATTTTTAAGAGAAACGTCCAACATAAAAAAATTATTTAATTTAAAAGTAATGATTCTCTGTAGTCAAAAAAAAAAGATATGTAACTAGTAATTACATTTCAAAGGCAGTGTCTTATGTTTTCTGAGGTTTCTTTCTTAATGTGTTTAAAAAAAATGGGAAAAAGAAGTACTGTCTGAAGCTGTTTATAAATTCCTTTGCATTATTCCCGAAAGGTGCTGGTATAATATTGGCCTTCCTGACTACTTCGTCCTTTCCTGCCGAGGTACTCAACAGATCACCAGTTCCAGAAATTTTGCTTCATTTAATTTGTAATTTGTACCAGATTATGAGTTTATTATCTGGAATGATCGTTACATCGGTTTACGGTAGCGCTACGCATGCTTCTGCGATGAGAAAATTTTCGTGTTAGCTGTAGAGGATACGCAGCGTCATCGCACAAATATATAATGGGTCTCGAATTGAGACACGCTTCTATCTGAGTGAGCACGGTCTAATACTCTTTAAAAGTTAAGAATGATTCTCCCAGAATCGTCTGCAGATGATTATTAACCGAACATACACCTGTGTCTCAGAGGCCACTAAAGTGTAGTGACCTTGAAATAATAAAGTGCCACATGATTTCTTCATTGCAGAGAGCATCCTTGAGTTTCGGCTGATTGAAGTGTTTGGCAGCTTCAAAGAAGTTGGTACCATGGCCAGAGTATACATTGACTACTCTGCCATGGCGTGTTATGAATCTTCTCAAAGCACTAAGTAAAGTTGCCGCAGTGAGATCAGCTACAAGCTCTATGTGAATGGTCTTTATGCTGAAACAAACAAATATATTGCCTTGATGGACATAGTCCAGGCATTATCGAGTCCTGTGATGAAAAAAGGTCGTAATTTCTTTGTGCTGTCGGCTGGTACATAACCCATCTAAAGAGTGACTGAGATCGGTTTAGCTCGAACACATTCCATGCAGTGGCGGATGACGATCTTAACAAAATTGCGCGCTCTAATAACCCAGAATCTAAACCGAAGATTCGCCAAGACCGATTGTGGTCTAGCGTCGACCATGTAATCGCTCATATTATACGATGATAATGAGCATTGGTTAACTTGTGACGTGGGGCTAAATTGTTGACCGGAATTGCCGAGGCAACCACTAACATGCAGCAGTCCTTCTGAATCGATGAATGAATTTAGATCTAGAAGTTGATTCTTGCAATTGAGAGGACGTTCTTTATTCAAGTAAGCTAACACTGCCGCGAACTCTTTACGTTGGCTGACGGCAAATAAGACCTTTATAGCAATCTGCATCTCGCCCGTTGTGATGGTTCCTTTGCACACCTTTGTAGTTTCTCTTGCGATTGATTGCAGAAACAATCAATGATGTGCGATGTTGGTACAATGAGACCATGGACGTCCAGTCCACCATAGCTTATTCTCAATGAGTTCGGTTGGTGAAACATCTGTCAATTGCTAAATATGGCTGAACAGACTACTAATGAATGTAATCCAAAGCTTTGGTTTGTGAGCTAAATATTCTAGAACGAGTTCGGAATCTGTCCAGAAATACGATGGCAACCTTCTAGAAAATCTCTGCAAGGAATTATGCCACGCACAGTTGAAGGCTGGGAAGAGTCCTTTGCTTCAAGAGTGCTACTCGTGACATTGCATACCACAGTCTTATCGATTGTCCTAAATGATTGGTAGCGCGCATCTAGACGCAAGCAGCTTATGCCTTTTCTGATGCATTATTAGACTGTTTAGCTGGATTACACATCTGAATAAAAAGTCCTTTCTTCTGTCAACTTATATTTTTTTCACATAATAAATCAATTTATCTACGTTGTGCATGAAATCTGATCGAATCTTTTAAGGTCGCTTGAAAAATTTCCGAAATCGTCAGAAATCACACGAAATCTTTGGTAGTTAAACAACTTTATTAAACTTTATTTGATTGGTTATAGGTTAAACTATTTTGATAAAAATAAGTTTTTTTGATGAAACTTAATTTTTGGAAGGTTGAAATTAAACTTTTCAATTTTTCATTGTCAAATTACATTTTTTGTGGTTGATAATTAAGTTACCTGATAATTAAGTTTAGTTTCCTCTAAAATTACGCCTTGTTATCGAGAAGATCATAAATTATTGCAAATATTTAATTCTGTATAACGAATAATATCACGTATCTATTATTTTTCATGATTTGCTTTGGCATCAAGTTTTCAACAATATCAATCCAAAAAGTTAAAAACTTTCTTTGAATTTCGCTTTTAAGGCAGAAAATCATAGGTAATCATAAGATTTATATTTTTAAACAAAACTAAGCAGGCTTTTGTGTTAAAAATTGAATCAGAAATGTTTTTATTTTTCATTCTTTCGTTCAAAATACTTGTTTGTCTGAGTATTTTACTCAAATTCCTATAAATTATATGCTACAGATACAAAACTCATTAGAGACCTATTAGCTGTATGATTAAGGTGTCGATTTTAAAAATCTAATGCGTAAAAACTCATAATCGTGTAACACTATAAATTGTACATATTGAAGTATCATAAAAATAACGGGTTATAAAAAAACGGATTCAAAAGAATATTTTGTTTTAGTCTATCTTTTTCGCATTAGATTAATGATACACGTGCTGTAGAGAATCTTCATTTGAAAATTCCGGATGAAACCAGCGTGGGAAGATTGGGAAGCTTTTGCCTAAATGACATTCCCTCATTTCAACTGCACTCATATCTTTGACTGCGCCAGTTATTATGTTCATTTTTACTCTCGGATAATGTCTACTAGTCCTATATATTCCACGAAGAAGCCCAGTAAACTCCAGTATTGCAAAAACCTCACCTTTGGATGTTGATAATACAATATGTTCACGGTTTGGCAGGGGCAAATAGTTATGATCATACAATATTCGAATTGATTTAGTGTCAGGAAAAATGTATCTTCGAAACTCGAATCGCCTGTTCTGATTTACCAGAGGAATAAGCCGAATATATCCAAGGTGTGAAAGTGAATATCCAAGTACTTTATGAGAAGGAGGCCTGCCTGGAAGAGATTCGGCCGTGTCAGGTAGAGAAGACTCTGCGGATTCGCTATGTTGATTCCATACGGACTGTAGGGAGTCCTCATTTGCAAAAGCTCTAACAAAAAAGTCTAGAAATGTTTCGTATTTTTTGCTTGATGGACAATCCCGCACTTCATCTTGAGTCATTTTTTCAAGTGCGCCGCTTATCATATTTATTTTTATTCTCGGATGACTCCTGTTTGTCGTATATATTCCACGAAGGAATCCACTATTATCTAATATTGCTAAAACATCCCCATTAGATGTTGATACTACAATATGTTCTCCGGCTGGCACGGGGATATATCTACCCTGTCCTGCTCGCAGTCTAATTGGTTGACTGGCAGAAAAAATATATCTTCGAAATTCGAATCGGAGGTTTTGATTTGTGTGGGGAATGAGCCGCATATGTCCAAGTTTTCTGAGTGAATATCCAAGTATTTTTATAGAAGGAGACCTGCTATCAGGAGACCTGGACCTGGCACGAGCAGAGGCCTCCTCTGAGGAAGATCTTTCAGGCGAATGTTGTTTGCCAGAAGAAGAAGAAGGAAAAGAAGATGGGCGAGGACTATTTTCGCTATTAGGATTTCCGTCTATCCATGAACAGCATTCTGCTAGAAGAAATAGATTTCTAGCAGAAGTGGAAGTATCAGAATTCCGGTTTCTTTGAGGATTGCGGCCGGTCTCTGAACTGCATTCTGTGAGAAGAACAAAAAGATTCATTTTTTTTATTCGCACATTTTCACCCAAAATCTTTGACAGAAATAAAATTTGTTTGGTAGAAAGCCTCTTTCTAATATTTTAATTAAATTTATGCGAAATAATTTTTCAACATAATAACTTCCTACCGTAAATTTTTTGATTTAATTAAAGACATTGTTGCAGAAGACGAGTGCATATACAGTTTGATAACTTTCATTAGAATAAACATGATACTCCCAAATGTATAAAGAATAAGCCACAAACTTAGGGAATATTTATGCACGAAAATCAACTCGATTCGTCAATTATTAACAGAGAAACGACAAGTTGATTATTACGATATAAATTGATTTTTCCCTAGATCAACGCGTTTAGTGAGCATCCCCTCTCCTGCGCCTATTGGGCTGAGGCGGGCCGAGCGTAGAGGCAGTTCTGCAATCCGGTGCCTCAATTGTTAAATAAATTTCAACAAATTCAGAATAAATTCTATAATTAAAACAAAAATTAAAGTAAAAATGAAACTCGCTGAGCCTTAATGATTTTAGACATTAAAGTTTTGAGGTTCAACTCTTTAAAGAATTTTTAAATAAGTACAATTTCATTTGTCATTTAGCATATTTAATATTATTATTTGGTAAGTGTTTTTGGCACTAGAAACTAAGTAAAAAGATATATTTCTGAAAAATTGTACTCGTATGTATTAAAAACTATTGGTTTTGTGGCGGTTTTTGAATTTCAGAAAAATGTTTATTCTAATGAAAGTTATCAAACTGTATATGCACTGGTCTTCTGCAACAATGTCTTTAATTAAATCAAAAAATTTACGGTAGGAAGTTATTATGTTGAAAAATTATTTCGCATAAATTTAATTAAAATATCAGAAAGATGCTTTCTACCAAACAAATTTTAAATCTGTCAAAAATTTTGGGTGAAAATGTGCGAATAAAAAAAATGCCTTCTACGGGTTAAAAAGAAAATGACATTTGCAAATAACGTTTAAAACCATATTTAGTTTGGTTACTTTATTAATTTTTATTATCTAAATTTATGAAAGATTTAGTTATTCAATCTATATAGTACATGTACAATTATCCTGTTGTATATTAATATCACTTTAAATAATTTAATTGCAATTCTTAAATCCACTTTTGAGGAAATTCATAATATTTTCTTTCTAATTTTGCTTTTTTCTAATCTAAGAAACTTCTTAAAAATAAATTATTATGTTTTCTAACTGAGAAACCGCCACTTAACATTCGCTCAATAAATTTTAATTGCATATTTTTTCATATATTGCATAGTTCAGTAATAATTTTTGTTGAAAAGTAAATCATTGTATTGAGAAAATAAACTGTTATTTTGAATATTCATTTTCGTTGCATGAAAATACAACTATTTCGTTAATAAATGTACTATTTTTGAAACAAATTCCGCCCTTCTAATTAATTTTTTTTTAGTTTAGGCGCTACTTTCTTAAAAAAAATAATACCGTAAAAAATAAGTCTCTAGATTTCACAATGTATATATACAAATAGCGATTATATGACTATAAGCTATATAACATAAATTATAGATAAGTAAATTAAATTATGATATTCACCAAAAGAATAAACGATTAGCGCCAAAGTGAAAACAAAAATATAAAACCTCCTCATTTTCGCAGAAGTAGAGGAAATACTGAATAATTCAGTTCAGTGAATAATTTGGTTAACAAGTGGATCTAAGAAATTTTCCATTGAATTATCAGAGTACAAATATATGCATAAGTAGTCGTTATCTGTTCGTATAAAGAGCGTCCTTCGCTGAAAATGACATCATTCTAGATTTTTTATTGCGATCATTATAATTAAGGCATTCTCAGCTCAAATCATCTTTATTTGGGATGATTTTAATTCTAAATTTTTTAGAGATTTATATAATTAATAAGAACATACCAACAAATATCCAGATTCCCTACCAAAAACATTCCAAATAAAAACTGGAGAAGCGGAAGTGGTCCGCGATAGATTGCCAAAGAAATACTCAACAAAAAATTAGGTAACAAGAATTATATAAAAAATTTTACTTGTGATACCTGGCATAATAATGCGTGTACTAAATAGGAAAGCACCTGACCGGCAATCGGAAATTTTGTGTTTAGTGTCCCAGCGGAGCGAAGGAAGATAATATTACCATGAGGAAGTTTTTAATTTTTGTAAAAAATCGAAAATGCTCATTTTGAGCACAAAAAATCAACTTTTTGATAGGATGCGTAGTTTTGATTTAAATCGTAAAAAACGACATCACGAGTAAAACATTCCAGTTATTTTTTTATATTGATAATTTACAATAAATTTTGAATTATTTATTTTAAAGTTTTAAACAAATTCAATTATTGTACAAAATTTTAGACTTTGAAAATATAGCAGTAATAGCCTTTATAAAACCTTAATGATATGTAAAGAATTGTTTTACAAGAAATAAGGGCTTTCGCAGCGTTTAAATTTATTTAAATTAAAAAAATTTATAAAAATAAAATATTATCCAACTTAATACAAAATTAATAATGCCAAAAATATTAATTAATAAAAATAATACCATCAGATGTTTCCACAATATATTGTGAAGATTCAAAATCATTTTTAAAAATTTTCAAAATTGTTCGAGAAAATAAAAAATGTCCTTATTTTTCTGGAGGAATTTAAAATAATTTGTTAATATAAAACATTAATTTCAAAAGAATATTTTTCAAGATTTCCGAAACATTCTAAAGTGTTTAAAAAATGGTACAAAACACAGTTTTTAAAATAATAATAATTTTTACATATTTTTAAAAAACTTAAATACAAAGCATGGCTTTTTAAAGATTTGTAAATTGAATTTTTAGAAAATAGTCAACTAGATTTTAAAACATTACACAATATTTCAAAAGTGGTCGAAAATAAACAAAAAAAATTTTCCGATAGTGTTTAATAGATTAAAACTACCAAAAAAACTGAAATATTTTAAAATTTTCCAAGAATTGAAAAGTCATACACATCTTCTAAGCTGATCGAAATTTGATTTCAAATTGTGTAAACTCTTGCAAAATAAACAAGTATTCTTTCAAATTGTCTTTATACTTTTTTACATATATGAAATCTGCTTAAACCTTTTTGAATTTTTTACACAAACTTAGAAAAATTATATTTATGTGAGAACCTTAATTCATCCAGAAGACCATGAACATTTTTTTTTTTTTGGATTGAATGGAATTGTTTCGGTTTAGTATTTATCTGCAAGCACAGCAGATCATTTTGTGCAACCAAAGACAGTTTCCTTTGATCAGCTTACAACCAACGTACCTATTACCGTTTCCAGTACATGCATTTACATTTTCTCCCGAACGCGATGGTTTCTTTGCAATTTTTCATGTTACCCATAGAAGTATCCCACGCGGTAGGGCTCCAGTTCCACTAGCGAGGGCTCCACCGGCTTAGAGGTAACACCACCCATACGTCCCTAGAACGATGCCAGTTTTACTATTTAGTGTACAATATTTTGATCATAGTTGAAAATTCAAAACTGATCAAAACTGATAATTGTCACAAAAATTGGTTAATAGTCCAATATGTTTCGGAACTTCAAGCTTGTTGTGAGCTTTAGGTCAACTGTCATCCATAGCGGGAGGAAAACGCTTAAAATGAGATTAAACTGATTCTTAGTTGAAACGCGCGCCCCGAACCCGTCACATTATTAGAGATTGCGGAAATTTTTTTAGAGATTTCGTTTGGATTTTACAGACTTGACATGATTTGTTCTGGGGCCTTTCGGGCTAATAACCTGTCGTAGGATTTCATTTTGTTTTTTGGCGTCAATACCTTTAGTTTGCTCCGTGTTGCGTCATCGAACACGTGGTCATATTATTAACCTAACCTTGTGTAGCATTACCGGAGAAAAAAATCTCTCCCGAGATAAATACTTTCCCGTCCATCTGTCAGCACGTCACTGCCATTATATCACATACACCCGCGGTCCACTGTTCTAATTATGACGACCCGATCTATAACTCATCTCATTCAGAGTTTAATCATGATCATAAATTAATACAGGGTGCCGAATTAAAAACTGCCTGGGCACCGGTCATAGCTGACGGGCTATCATTGCCACCTCCGGCATGCTGGCCACGACGTAGCTACTATTAAATGGTTAACAGGGATGGAATCTATTCTACCGAGGTAATCTGGACGTGCAGCCTTAGAGAGCAGCACCTACCGGGCGAGGCAAGGATTTTTCTCGTACGCAACATCGCAAAGTTGGAGGAGTCCATTGAATTTCGGGATTCACGTAAGCGAGGTAGGCGTCATGAGTTTCCTCCATTCGTTAGGTTTTTAATTTTCCTTTTCTTGTGCCTCAATTCTAATTTTCGTGTTTTTCACGTCGACGTCAAATTCTTCTCTCGTAGAGACAAAGTAATGACTATTTCTTTGTTTTTAAATAAAATGATTCTTAGACCCGCGTGTGCAAATTTTGCGCCTTATGGAGTTTAGCGTCAAATTACTTACCCTTTTATATACTTCTTCTCATCTCAATAAGTATACATATTATCCAATTTTAATACATCAGCAAAGTTATAAAAAAATTTGAGGCATCTAGAAAGTTGCATAAAATTGCAATGTTGGTAGATTCCTAGAGAGCCTTAAATATAATTGTTTTATATAAAAGAGCACCACCTTTTCGCCGAGCCTGAAGAATTTATGGAGACTAGAAAATCAAAGTGGCTTTTTATTAGAGGCTTAGGACTTGCAGATGCAAGCTCGATCATAAAGCCTCCTGATCTAGCTACAGGCCCACACCTGTAGCCCTGGCTGCCCTACGACCTTCTTTTATGGCAGAACCTGCAAGCTTGGCCAGACCATCCCTTTCCTGAGGGTTCCTTTTTTGGAAAACAAGGAAAAAATAAATGATTACAAAAATCGTAATGCTGCAATTAGTGATTTAAAAGTAACATATTTGGATCTACGTATTTTTCTGATTTCAAAGACAAATAAATATAATGTTATAAACCTAAACTAACTAAAAAATAAAAAATCATATTAAATTTTCCATGTAATCATAACAAACCAATTTCATTATTTAAATATCTTTTAAACTCTTTAAAGTGTAAAAGAATTCAATTTAATTAATTCTATTTAATTAAAAAAAAAAACATAAATTTATAAAACATTTAAAAGTCTTTGGAAGTCATTAAAAGTTTCATAACTTTCTTCAAAATCATAGTCATTTATTTTTAAATTGCACACAAATCAAAGCTCAAATAATAATTAAGATACTAAATGTTTTCGCTCATAATTTTATTTTACACATCTCTTTGAAAGTGTAAAAAAGTTCAGAAATTATTGTTTAGTAGTGAAATATCAAGAGCAGAATAATTTTCTAATATTAAAAGACATTTAATACAATAATTTAATAATGATAATTATTATTAATTATTAGCTATAATAATTATTTTTAATTTACTATTAATAAATCTAGTAATACTTTAATTTCAATACTCAAATGATTGAGAAAATGAAGCACTACTTTTTTTATTTTTAAATTATCTACGGACGATCATAACTTGGTGACAATCGCGTCACTAAGTTGAATGCCAGAGTAATAACACTAAAACTGTCATCTAAATTAAAGCTCAGGGGTAAAACGCTCTACACGAGTCAAGAAAATCATTTTATTTCAAAATAAAAAAATAGGAATGAATTTGTTTCTACAAGAGCAGAATTTGGCACCGACGCCCGTTGAAATTTCTCAAATGCGATTTTTTAGGCCACCTTAATAAATATATGCATATCCATTCATACATACATAGTTAAAGCAGGTGCACAGCGCGGAAAGAATTTCAAATCAGCAGGCGTGTTCCTAGGAAGCTATTATTAACAATATGATATCTTATATCCCGAAACGGCTCACTTACCTGAAAGGGAATGCTAGTGAGCAGTTGTCCGACTGCGAAGTTTTGTTTAGAGATTGAAAATTAAAGCTAGAAAAAGATCATCATCTCATCATTTAGTATGGTAGATTTCCGTGGTGAGAACCGCCTCGGAATCTTTTGATCGGCGGTGATGGTGAATCAAAAAGCGAAGGAGAGAACGTCCTTGGCATCTGACTCGCACTCAGGAACAGTACGTCGTCACTCTAGCCCGGCTCTTGCGAATTTGGAGGAGGAACCAGGGTTCTGACATAGGCCTCCTCTGGTCTACTAGTTGAAGGTGCAGAACTAAAGAAGTATAAAATAATCGAGGCACGGCTGGTACTAGCTACCGGATTAAGTATGTCCGCGAATTAAAGTTACCGACAGAAAGACATACCGCGGGTCCTTATAAAATCCTAGTAGGCGTAACGAAAGCAGCTCTGCTAGATTTTTGGCAGCTCTCTCTTTACAAAGGTCGAGGGTTCTGTCGCGTTTCCCAAAAATTCCTAGAAGATCCCACCCTCCTTTCCTAATTACGTTCGAATCGGCAGAATCGTAGCAATGTACGGCGGCTGGTGGTTCGAGTTCAGCGGCGTCCACCTGTGGCTGTTCCTGCTCCCGGTGACGCTCACGTTACGTGACAGCAGCTGGCAATGCGACAAAGTCGACGATGACTTGTCTGGCTCATTCTTTTGCCGCCTGTTGTGCTTTTTCTAGAGCGGCCTGCCGGTTTCCTTCAGCAGCGACAAGGCGGCGCTAAGCGGCCCTAGTTTCCCGTTTCAACAACGGGAGATGGACTTCCTGCTCCTGGATGGTGCGGCGTTGACGCGCCCGACGATTAGGACGTGTGTTCTTAAACTTTCCTCTTATCAAAGGTTTTCTGCACAAAAAGCACACCCCGTGCATGATGCAAACGAGACTAGTGTGAGGCGGTAGTGGTACCGTGAATACGTGTGTTCTCACGCTAGGCGTAAGGGTTTTCGGTCTTGCTTTCAAAATTTCCTCTCGATAAGATGTGACAAAATTTCGGCCAGCTCCGTTTTTATCAAGAAGAATTTAAATTTGTTAAACTGAGAGCCAAACTGTCGCCCAGATTCCGTTCCCCAGATCATACAAGTTGAGCTAAACGGCTGACGTCTTGTTGAATGACACAAATATCTAACACAAGACAAGAAATGACTAAGAGAAAAATATATATGGAAAAACTCCACGGAAACGATGATGAGAAATCCAAAAGGCAAACGAATCTACAAACAAAGTGGAATGTCGATGGTCGACTTATAGGAAGCTAAGGGTCATAAATATAATGAACCTAATAAAAAATGTAAATTTACAATCTTATTGTGATGATTCAGTGGAAAATTACTCGGATCCACTTGTTTAGCAAATTATTCACTCAAGCATTAATCAGTTTTTTCGCTACTTTGTAAAAATGAGGATGGTCTTCATTTTTTTTTCACTTTGGTGGTCATCTTTAATGCCATTGGTGAATATAATAATATACTACACATATCTATAAATCTTATTCTATTTTATATAATACTATAATATACATAATAATATAATAATAAATTTTATATAGTAGTTGTGTTATTTATTTACAGTGCAGGTCACTGTATTCTCTTCATTCTCAAAAAAGTTTCATAAACATTCATATTTTTTATAACAAAAACTTCCCTCGCTCGCGAACAGGGAGGTACTAACACTTTTTATTTCAAAAATTTGAATTCACATACATATAATCTGTACATTTAGAATTTTTCACTTTTATATATTACAGTTATCAAAGATTTGTATTCATTTCCAAAAATATAAATTAAAGTTATCATATTCAATGCTCTAAACTTAAAAAAACAATAAAGTTTAACAAGCAATTAGTTATTTATTTATTAAAGTAACTGTGCGAGTTTGTATTTGAAAAAGTCCGCCGCTTCTGTAAAAAAATTCCGAAATGTCTATACGTGTTCGATACCAAAGGAATCATGAGCAAATAACATAGTAATCTAATATCGGGATAAAAAATCCTGACCTTTGGGAAAAGTAGCTCTATCTCAGTGAAAAAAAAATCGCACTGAGTTCGCATTCAGGAAAGTTGATTTGAAATCTTTCTACC
>JAAAKG020184172.1:0-51708 GCA_010014905.2 Druon quercuslanigerum
TATATATGTATGTATGTATGTATGTATACATAAATATGTAACCACGTAAAAAACAAAATAAGTGTATACAATTTTTGTAGGCACACTATTCAAAATTTTACTACATACACTAAAGTTATGAATTAATGATATTTTAAATTTAGACAGAAGAATAGTAAAATCTTTAAATAGACATTAATAATATATGATATTATTTTACAGTCAGTGAAAACAATTTTAGAATGAAACTAAAATTATGATTAGTTCATCCTCTTTATTCATTCGTAGTCAAATATTTACTTAAATACAATAGGTTTTTAACGTGTGTAGGCTTGCTTCTTTAAATAAACTATGTAAATATAACCATACTGTTAGACAAATCTGTACGAGGTGTAATATACATGTGTGTGAAGCAAATATGCACTACCGCTACTGGAATGTAACATACATTGGTGCAGCGAATTTTATATATATGTGTATTAAATTTAATATATAGGTCAGTATAGTAATGTGCTTGAAAACTAAACATACTTTCATTTCTCTAAATCTTGTCAAATATTTTTAATTAAATTAATAATCTAGAATTCGTCGACTGAATTGTTATTTATAATGAAAGTGCAATGTACGGTTAAAACTTTTTCTTAATTTCGCGCTACATAATCAAAATTTAAGGCGAATACAGTTAATTGTAGGATAAGTCTGTTATTTATTTTCTTAATTGAAGTTTTCGATTTGAAATCAAATTTTATTTAGGGTTAACAGAAAGAAGGCATAATTGTTTATTATTTAAATTTGAAAATTACTGCTAAACTTATTTTGAATTTGGGAAAAATGGAATTATCTGATTTTGCTTGTCAGTGATTAATATGAATGTATATGAAATTTAATATAAACGGTATTTATAGCAATTTCATATGCTTAATATATTAAATTTGATATTATTTTTAACAGTTCATAAATGTCAGAATGCTAAAATCGAGGAACAGAAGTTTAAAGCCTATTTCTTTAGATTGAAAGAAATACAAATGTGTTTTATAACCTTATCTTGTATCGTCAAAGTTCTTAGATATAAAATTTAAAAAAAAATGTTGATTCGGACAAGCTTGTTCTATTCAAAATCAAGCATTAGAAATTCAATCATTTTTATCTAGAGTATAAATCTAGTTAAAGCTACTTTAACAGTATAGCTTACACTATAATAGATACCTCGAAACGAAAATTCCTTTTTAAGTTACTAAAATTACTAAGATATCTTAGAGGGACATAATAGTGAAAGGCTCTAGACATATACATGGACGGTCATGACATAACATTTGACACTCGACAGTTGTTACTCATGAAAATTGATGATAGGCCATTGATCTTCAGTCGCATCATTCTGATGCGCATTATTCCGTTCAAATAGAAAATCCGACATTTGTATCAAAGAGCTGCATATCATTTTGATCCGATTTCGGGATCAAATGGATCAACTGGCATTTACTGTGTTACAATAGACATTCAAAACTAACATTGTGGCAGTCCAAAGTAAACTTGCGTTACGAAGTACATTTTTCTTCGAGTCAGCATTCGGCATTTCTCCCGAGTATTGACCTTCTACAGAAAGCAGAGAGAGGCCAGAGATCGAGTCGGACGTTTGCAGCAAAAAAATTACCAGATCGCATTGCTTCTTCACTCGGTAAGTGTACCGCCAGTCGAGAAGCGGTGTTTCCGGTTTGTCCGGTTTTTCGTCACGAATCGAATCTCGATTCCGTGGTAATAACGACCATCCGGAAGTGAGGGACGTAATGCTTACGACGGAAATAAATAGTCAAGTTAACCACGTTCCTAGCTAAACAGAAAATCACGCAATGTTTATGCGAATATCCCGTACAGAAGACCGGCATTTTTTCCAATTCTAAAGGCAAATTCTGTATCTGATGGAGGAAACTCTATACTTTTAAAAATTGAGGGTCGTAATTTTAAGGTATTTGCAATTTTTAGGAATCCTGTCCGAGCGCTCAATAAGCGTAAAATGAAACCTTACACTCAGGAAGCGATTTCAAATTTCAAATCACTTCCTGGCTGAGGGAATATTCATATTTTTCTAGCCATTCATTTTTTATAGATAGGCAGTATAAGTCAATGGTATCTTAACGTAGGGAAAAATATTGTTCATTGGAAGGTATGAAATTATTTTGTGGTAAATAAAATGTTATTAAGCTTGAGGATAAATTAAAAGTAAAATTCAATGAAATTTAATACTTTTTGTCACAAGGATTTTTTTGCTGGACCTTAATTAAAATTGTGAATTTCATAAAGGGACGGGCATCACTTTTCAAGTGCTATAACTATTTTTCTGTTTGTGTGTTTACAACAAATTGGATAGGTTTTCACAAACAAGATGTCATTATCTTTAAAATGCAGAGATAAAAATCGAGCTTGGAGTAATACAATTTTATGAATAACAAAAAAATCGAAAAACTACTTAAAAATTTGGTAGAAATAATACGATTGAATTGCACCAAGTAAAGCTTATTTTTTTGGGATGTTAAAATAGGAAGAGAATATGAAAAGTTTAAGTACAAAACTAGAGAATCAATATTTTGATGAAAGAAGGGTTTTTTTGCATTAAACATTATTTTAAAAATCCAATAAACATTGCGATTGAAGGATTTCATTAAAATTTAATTTTTAGATACAATATTTAAAAAATATCTAGAATAAAACTTTTTACAAATTCAACTTTGTAATATTTTGTTTAAACTTTTTGTATTCTTATTTTAATAAATTATTATCATTCAATGAAATAAATATGTATTTTCTTTTCTTTGGAATCTTTAGCCAAAAAATGTCTATTATACAGTTTTAACAAGATATTTAATTTCATTTTCTTGGAACAGAATTTTTTTTAGATAAAATCTTTGATTCTTATTCAGCATCATCGAAAACCCATGAAATTTATATCTAAAAGTTCTCTCTCGACTTTTTTGGAATAACCTAAATTTTTAACATCAAATTTGGTATGCCCGTATTTGGACACCTAATATTTCGGAAACATTCTCAACTTCCACGCGCATTTCTTCAAATTGGGAAAACTTTTGTAATCGAACCTATTTGGCCTTAATTTAGTAAGACTTTAGCTCGGGATTGGGCTTTTGGTTTTCTCTATAAATAGTTGTGCGTGGAATTTAGTGAATTTTCAGTAGAATTGACAGAATTTTCAAAAATATGATGGAATCACGCATATTTGTGTGGATTTACTAAATTTCGTCTTAATTTTGCAAATTCATAATGCGAGATTAAAATGAAAAATTAGTAAATTTCTTGAAATTCATACTTATGTTTGTAAACTTACTGAAAATTCCGTAGAATCCACAGAAAAGTTTCTGTTTTAAATGAAAATTCTATCAACGCAAGCTAATTTTTTTCTTTGAAATATCGCTTAACTCGAGAGTCATTTAGACGGAGAAGAAAATTAACATAACTCTGATAATTTTTTTCTTTTAAATTTTCAATTTAAAAAATTCAATTTAAAAAATTGAATCAATTAGAAAATTTCCGTTTTAAATGAAAATTTTATAAATGCAGGCTCATTCATTTCTTTGAAATATCGCTTATCTTGAGAGTCATTTATGTAGAGAAGAAAATTAACATAACTTCTTAAATTCTTCTTATTTGCTATTTTTAATTTAGCATCTGTTTTTTAATTGAAAAAATTAAATTTAAAAATTGAAACAATTAGGAAATTTCTTGGTTTTAGGACCATTTGATTGAGAATGCAATACATGATACTGTTTGTTAATGAAAGTTTCACTAATATTTGATCTCAGAGTTAAATTGAAATTCACCAACTTTACAAAAAATTTCAATTAATTTCAATTCACTTCAATTACAGTGTTTTTTTGCTGATTTCGCAGTAAAAAAAGAAATAAAATTTTAAGTACACACGGAAAAAGCAAAATCAGCGAATATGAACAGGACTTTTAGTAAATTTTCTAAGATTGAAGTCTGAAAAATGAAGTAATTCTCAGTATTATCTTATTACTCAAAAACTATTTTATGAATTTTTAAAATTATCATTTCAACAGGGTAATAGCCCATTTTTCTGTAATGACAGGACATTATGGAAGTCTTTTCGAATATTTATAGTCGACATTTGCAATTAAAAACCTAGAGGAGAGCATTCACCTTTACATAAGAGAGTTTAACTGAAATCCGATATTTTAGTGAGTAGGTAATTTTCACAAATTTGCATATGCACTTTCAGTACGTTGAAGACTACGTAATTCGGTTTCATCGTCTGAGTAGTATTACCCGGTAGTAAATCAATCAGTGTAAAAAGAATCCTCACATTAGAGTCACGCGAATCACCTAATAATGATCACATGAAAGTTCCACTTAAAACAAGAAGCTCAATTACAGCTGGTCAGGAATGATGATGTGAAAATGCTGACGGTTATGGTGATTCGATGATTACTGGAAAAACAATAAATTCCCAGCTCCCCTATCGATCTTAATCCTCATCGTAACTTATTGTTGTAGTATTTTGAGTGAAGTAATGATATCCGCAATTCCAGAAGGCATGATGAACTGAATAGGGGGATTCGTATAGAGATGCAGGAGGCAGAGGTGCAGAGACTGCGTGAGGGCCAAGGCAGAGGTGTAGAGGCTGCGTGAGGAGCAAGCTGTACTTAAGTTAACGTTACCTCGATTCGAATCACTTATTTTGTACTGCGCCTCGCAATACTCTCGCCTCATTTCAAGTTACGAGGAACAGCCTGTATAAAGAGGAAAGAGAAAGGATACTTTACTTGCATTTTGTGTGCTGCCGACCAGGCTCCTATACTACTTATATGTAATGCGCACGTGCGTGATATCGCGAATATAATAATATCCCCTATTTCAGTATATCTACACCTCTGAACAATGAGAGGTATATGGTAACGATCTATTAAGTCCTTTGTTATGCGAACGACCGACCTCTACACGTCATTGTTCGATGTTGGACAATCGCCGCATGTTATTACTAGTATCTAATTCTAATATATGACTCTTATCATATTTTCAGAAAAATTATTTGCAATTTTGTAGAGTGTAGGTTGGGCATTCGCGCTGAGATGCCGAAAGCGAATGCTGACATGCAAGCTACCATATATCAAGTTAAAAGTTGCCTCAGACAACTTTTTCATAGACGGCTTATAACTGATAGAGTGGCCATGATCGAACTTTTAGTGGGAGGTTTCACGCCTCGTATGGCATGATTCAATCTACCCAAGAAAAAGTGCTGTAACGAAATGTCTCGAAAATCTTGTACTCGTTATTGTTGAAAACCTGATTGCCTTTTGATCGCTATTTTTAACTTTGTAACATTATTGAAGTGATATACTTCTTACTTCTTGCAAAAACAGATCGTACATTTTCTTTTTTAATAACCGAATAAAACATAATTGTATTATTAAAAAAAACATTATTCATTGCACGATGAAATAAAATGTTGTTAATCATAAGTTTATGGGTTTTCAGAAAAACAGGTTTAAAAAGTAAAAAAATCTTTTTTGCTGGTTCAGAAGCCTGGTATCAAACAAACCGAAATTGCTCAAGGTTTCTAATAGAGCTGAAATGCATTTGCTACAATCCCATTTCTTCGAATAAAACTTCATGTTTTTTTACGTTTTTGCAAGTGATTAATATGACTTTTCAATTTTTAATGTGATATTGAACATTAAATATTGAATATCTCTGAAAATATTGATGATAGCAAAAAAAGACAAGTTCAGAAAATGCGCTTTACAATACATAAAGAAATACCATAAAAACACGAAGTTTATAAAATTTTGTAACTTAGTGTTGCCATTAATTCTTTAATAATAGAGGCTTCAACACTTAAAGATATCATTGGTTTTTGAAATTTTTTAAAAGATTTCAAACTTTTCGAAGAATTTCGAATGATGTCAAGTTATTTCTAATTTCTTCAAGTGGTTATAACATACATTAAGGAATTTTAAAGAATTTGAAAGGAATTTAAGAGATTTAAGAATAATTCAAGAGATTCTTAAAAATCAATTTCTAGAGATTGTAAAGAATTGCAAATGATTTCAAAGATTTTTAAAAAATATATATAAATTCTAATTCATTGAAGAAGATTCCAAGGGATTTTAAGTGATCTCAAAAGATTTAAAGGGTTTTTAATGAATTTCAGAATGTATAAGGGTGTCGCATAACGTTTCAAGGTTTCAATGGATTTGAGAGTATTTTTATGAACTGCAAAATATTTTAAAAGATTTAAAGGATTTTTTATGTATTTAAAAATATTTCAAGGGATTTAACAGTTTTCCAGAGGGATTGCAATTAATTTAAAAAATTGAAGGGATTTTAAATAATTTAAATATTAAAAAAATAATTTTAAATAATTTCAAGTGATTTCAAGTTAATGAAGAATATTTCAAAAGATTAGCGATTTCGTACAAATTTTCAAAGTTTTTCAACATATTTCATAGCATATTTGTTGAAAAATTTTTAAGGGTTTTAAAAATGTGTCAAAAGATTTCTAAAGAACCCCAAAGTATTTTAAAGTTTCAAAAATTGTCGAATTATTTCAAAATATCTCGAGGGATTTAACAAGATCACAGGATTTCGTTCAGTGATTACAGTGCATTTGAAGGAATTTCTACCGTAGAGATTTGTTCCGGGACAAAAATGCTAGAAATGTTGCATTTTTTCAAATTGCACAAGATAATGTTGTAGGAGTTAAGTTCCGAAAGTTGGAACGCACCTTGCTTTTTTTGAACTTTTATGAGTGACGACTTTCAACTTGTAAGAATCCAACCAAGTTATATACAAATTTTTTAGCACTTTTATCCCAACAAAGTTCTACATGAAAATGATAATTATCTGAAAAAAATTTTTCAGGGTATAAAAACTTATGTAAGAAGTAAATACACTTGTAAGAGTGTCACGATAAAAATAGCTAGTTTTTATTTATTAAAAAGCACTTTAATTAAAAAATTGTTGACGATGATTAAAAAAATGATAATTGGCACATAGAAATACAAGAGTCAGATATGCAGGGAAACTGCAGTAGTAATGGAAGTTTGGGACAGACAAACATGTTCAAAAATTGCTAGATACTGACAGGCGAATGATAATTTATTTTGATCTAAAATCATAAATAAATATAATTATCAAATATTTGATTTTATAAAAAATTAATATATGTTATCTGTATCTATCTGAAAAATATTACAATAAATGTTTGAGAGTTATAATACACTTTAATTTAAAAATTTGTTATTTTAATATAAAACATATTTGAGCTAAATACAATTGTTAACTGTCTATGTATTTTCAAAAGCCATAATATTTATGCAAAAGGCCTTTTTTACTTTTTGGTTTATAAATACAGCTGATAAAAATGGAAAAAAATTTCATAAAGGACTAGGACAAATTATGAATAGTTCTTTTTTGTTTAGGTCTTTTATCTTCAATTACCTTTCAAATTCTGAATTTAATTCTTGAAGGTCTTCTTAATTTTGTAAACATCCTACCACCTTAAGAAAATTAGCTTCTTACTGAAATCTAGGTTAATGGTTATTATAATTGGCAACTCAACTATTCGATTTCAAGAATAACTATATTTTACTCTATTATAATAATTTTGTAATAAATAAAGCCACATGTAAGTAAGCAATTTAAACACAAATGTTTGAGCAAATAGAAGATTACTCTACATTACTTGAAGTAAAAGCAAAAGTTTCGCACGTTAAATATTTTAAGTATAAACGTTATTATATTTAATTAAATAATTACTATAATAACATGGCTTATTTAGAGCTTCCATTGCACATAAGATATTTCGTATACTTACAAAACTGTAGACGATAAGTGCAATCTGATATTAACTCACCTGCAACAAACAAACATATTTTTTATTAGTTTTGGTAAAAAATAAATTATAAATAATAGAAAAATCCTTAGAAATTTATATTCCTGTCAAAAAATTATAAAAATAAAAAATGAGTAGCTAAACATAAACGAAATAGTGTGATCAATTCTCGCAGAAAAATTTCAGTAGAAAAGGCTGTTTTTCCAGACTAACATGGATACACAGTGTCTGTTTGCTGATCCGCGCAAAGATAATATTAATATGAAATACAAAAATGGAATAAATTATTCTTAAAATTATAAAGAACGTTATATCAGTTATTTTAAAACTAAAATCTCAAATTCTACTGATAATTTTACAGAATAACAAAACTTTTATTGAAAACTCCAGTTTTTTCTGCAATTCAATTTGTACTCTATATCTTAAAAACTCATTTTTTATATTGCAGATATTAAAAAATTTATTAATAACAAAAAATTGCAGCATTTTCGAAAAAACACCCTGATTTTGTGGTGACAAATTTTTTATTTTCCTGGAGCATTAATATTCAAAGACCGGAATTATAATTTTGTGACAAAAAGTGATAAATTTTAAACGAATAATATAATCGCAGATATTCGATCCAGAAGATATTTTCTTATTTCAAATAAAAAATAGTTGAATTTTGGGAAAAATAAGAATTTTAAAACAAAACAGTAAATCTTTTACTTTAAATAATTAAGTTAAAAAAAAACTTGTTCAACTTTTAACCAGAAAATAATTATAAATTTGAAAAATATCAATTTTCAACAAAGAATGACAGTTACATTTTTAGTTTAAAAAATTAATATTAGACTAAAAAATTTATTTTTCAACAAAAAAGATAATTTCTCAATAAAAAATGTAATAGTAAATATTTTAATCCATAAGTATTTTAATTTTAAATAGAAAACAGATTAATTTATTATTTTTATTTCAAATAAAAAATAGTTGAATTTTGGGATAAATATAAGAATTTTAAAACAAAACAGTAAATCTTTTACTTTAAATAATTAAGTCTCAAACCAAAAAAAAAAAAACTTGTTCAACTTTTAACCCAAAAAGAATGATAAATTTGAAAAATATCAATTTTCAACAAAAAAAGACAGTTAAATTATTAGTTTAAAAAATTAATATTAGACGAAAAAATTTTATTTTTTGACAAAAAAGACGAATTCTCAAAAAATAATGTGATAGTAAATATTTCAACCCATAAGTATTTTAATTTTAAATAGAAGACAGATTAATTTCATATTTTTATTTAAAATAAAAAATAGTTGAATTTTGGGATAAAAATAAGAATTTTAAAACAAAACAGTAAATCTTTTACATTAAATAATTAAGTCTCAAGCCAAAAAAAAAACTTGTTCAACTTTTAACCAGAGAAGAATTTAAAATTTGAAAAATATCAATTTTCATCAAAAAATGACACTTATATTTTTAGTTTAAAAAATTAATAATGGAAGAAAAAATTTATTATTCAACAAAAAAGATGAATTCTCAACAAAAAATGTAATAGTAAATATTTTAACCCATAAGTATTTTAATTTTAAATAGAAAACAGATTAATTTACTATTTTTATTTCAAATAAAAATAGTTGAATTTTGGGATAAAAATAAGAATTTTAAAACAAAACAGTAAATCTTTTACTTTAAATAATTAAGTCTCAAACCAAAAAAAAACATGTTTAACTTTTAAACAGAAAAGAATTTAAAATTTGAAAAATATCAATTTTCAGCACAGAATGATAGTTAAATTTTTAGTTTAAAAAATTAATAATAGACGAAAAAATTTATTTTTCAACAAAAAAGATTAATTCTCAACAAAAAATTTAATAGTAAATATTTCAACCCATAAGTATTTTATTTTAACTAGAAAACAGATTACTTCAATAAAAAAATATGAATTTTTAAAGAAAATAGCTAAATCCTCAAACCAAAAAGATTAATTTTCAACAAAACACAATAAATTATTCCAATCATTCTGAAGAATTTTATATAAATTAGTTTCGGAGAGTTTTTCTCAAATTTTTCTAAAGAATGTAAACTATACGAAAGGACTTTAACTGTTTTTCTTTGTAATTCAATGTTGATTCTAAACATGCAAAAAACTATTTTACTGTATTTCAGATATTTAAAAAATACATAAATAATAAGAAATATCATAGTGGCCGAAAAACTTTGTTTCTAAAATTACCTGACTTTCCCCTGACTTTTATTTTTATTTCCCCTGAATCGTTTATAAACGGAATAAAACTATTTTAGATACTCGATTAAAAATTTACAATTTATTATTCTTAACAGTCATTTAATATTTTATAAAAAAATCTCCTGACTTTTGCGATTATGTCAGTTTTTCCCTGACCTGCGGCCACCCTGAAAATGCAAGTCTTCACCGACTTTTATTTGAATATCAAATGTCACTGAGATCTAAACATTTCACATTACATTTTCCCACACCTATCCGAACACGTGAGTTAAACCTGATCGATTTTCGCAACAACTTTCTTCCCGGACATTTCGTTTCTTTTCACTCGTCGAGAATCGTAAACTGAGGATAAAAAAATAAAAAAAAGTTGTCCATTGCTTGTTTAACAACCATTCAGAAGAAATGATTTACAGTGATTTACAGCGAAATATCCCTGGATGCAGTGTCGATGTGCACGCGCCTTTGAATTTAATACGTGATTATATTCGAACACTAGAAATAAAACGTAAAGCAAGATTGGGATCTTAATAAATGATTAGTGCCGAGAATAGAAGACTTTGCGGAGGTGTCTAAGCAAAGTCTAAACTATAGGATTCTCCATTGCGATAAACCCTCTAAGACAAGATTGTTAGCGTATCAGAGACGGCTTAAGTTGATCAGAAGCTCCGGGCGAATCATGAAATCCTTTTTAAACGTCTTTAAATGACTTTTATACTGCAAAAAAATTTCTCCTAAAATTTTACGTGGTAAATAATGAGTCATAAAGAGACGGATATAAATTACACAAATTCACAGAGCAGATAAACCCTTCAGGCCCTTCATCACTTCATAAAGGAATGCCTGCACCTTGAAAATAAACTGTTTAATTAAACTGGGACGCTGAAAAGACATTGCAATGAATTTTCTGCAATTTTACTTGTTAAGTAATTTAAATTCAATGTTTAACGATTACCTCGAACAAATAATTTTTTTCAGAACAACAGAAACTAATTACGCCGCCAAAGCCTCAGAAGACCTGTTCTTGTTCTTGAAAGCTATTTTTATAGAGTAAATTATTTGGATTAAGCTCTCTATGTTCAGAAAGGTTAAAATTCTTCTATAAAAGGCTGAGGCAAATTTTTGTTTTGTTTTTCAGAAAATTATTCCTTTGAATTAATAGTTAAACATATAATTATATTCAATTTAAATTTAAAAACTGGGACTTAATGGTGCTTCTAAACGGTAATCAAATCTTTCAAAATTCGAACTAAGGCAGATTTTTCTTGTTCTTCAAAAAACGTCAACGCGCTTTGCAATGCTAATATCAAAAACATCTCGTTTTTCAAAAAATTATTAGTCCAAAGTAGTATTTAAACATCGAATTTAATTCAGCTTAAATTATAAAACTTTGAAGACGAAAAGCTCCCGGTTCAAATCCGGGCTGAGGCAGATTTTTTTCTTGTACTTCGAAAAAATATTTGTCCGAAAGAATCGTTATACATCGAATTCTAATTAATTTAAAAATGTACATTTTTCAGATTTATATCGTACATTCTGCATAGTCAATACGTATTACGGATCAGATTTATTTGCATTCAACTAAATTTCATCAGTTGCTCAAGTTCACCTCATTTCAATAAAATAGAATGTAACATTCTTCTATAGAAAATACAAAAAAAAACATATTTAAGTCTAACCTTCATAGTACTAAAGGTGAAGGTAATTTGTATCAATAAAATGAGGCATTACAACAAAAATTGGTGATTAAAATTTCAATGACTCTTCGAAATTATGCAGAACGCGTACTGAACTTGGGTCGTTTCGAATTTTAATTACCATAGAATATTTAAGCTTTATTAAAAATAAAATTATATTTTGTTTCATTTATAAGGTTCAGGAAGCTGAATTTTATGTATCATTTTTTCACTTGTACCTATAACACAAGGGATATTCATTTTATTTAAAAAATTAGATTTTTACTCTTTGCGAATAATTCTTAAAAATTTTCTAATTTAACAAAGACAATTAGGCTCAAAATAAAGTAGATACATCTAAAATATATAAAAAGATTTCGTTTTGAGGTTTAAAGAATTTTTAAATCGAAACTGCCCCTTAAAAAATAGATAAATGTCCTAAAACAGGTAAAAATCAAAGATTTTGTTTACATATTGTAGAAAGTGTAGTAATTTTTTTAAATTTAAGGTTCATACTTTTATGAGGATCTTGGTATGGTTTTCATTATTTTAATAAAACTGTAAAAAAAGCAGGTTAAAATTTCAAAATAATGGTCAAAAACGTTTCGATTTACGTGAAATGCACAAAATATAAAAAGATTCATATCATACAACTATACAAAAAAACATTTAAAATACCGATTTTGCTCATATCTTGCACAATTTTTGACCACAAGTCACATTTTCTATAAAACAAAACATATTTTCTAGATCAATGATTATTCTGTTCTGAATATTTCTTAAAGTATTGCTTAAAAGCTGGGCGCTTAAAAAGAATTAAAAATAAGAAATGGGTGCAGTCTACATTCTCATTTAAATTGACATTGAAATCTTACATTCACTTTCACAAGAAAGACTAGTCCTTAACCCCATTTTACGTATTTTAATGCAAAATCGTCGTAAAAATCCGGATTCTATAAATTGAGAAACAAAAAATGCCAAATGAAAGTGTGAAAAATAAATTCTACTCTCTAAATTTGAAGTAGTAAAATATAACTGATTATCAGTTAAATTCTACTAATTGCCACATGTAGAACTGAGCTTCTGATTATTAGCGGAAATCTACTGATTCAATTAGTGAAATAAATTTATATTTTGTTTTATTTTGCATACATTAAGGTCTGTTTTCAAATGAATATAACCCTTAACTTTACACACTGGGGTGCATCGTACCCCAGCATCAAAAATCGTTATAACAATTTAATTATTGATTATTTTAACTTGACAATTTTTTAGAACTTCTTATGAGCTTATATTTTAACGTAACATAGGCTATATGACCAAAAAGGAAAATTACCAATAGCAAAAAAATTGAAATGTCCAATGAAAATACAAAAATGACCAATTTAACAACTGGACTTGGGGTTGCACCCCAGTGTATCAAGCAAGGGTTAATTCAAAAATAAGATTCGAAAAATTCGAAGTTTGCAGACGTTTGTCTTCCCCGAGTGTTCTGCAATCCACATAGCGATTTATTAGTAAAATTTTTACTAATTACATTAGTAAATATTATGAAATAATTGATTGATGAGTCAAAATTTAATAAAATGATTTAACTAGTAAAATGTTTACTAATTTAAAGTAAGTGAGTAGGCTCCTATTTGAAATATCAGTTGATAGGGTCAACATATTTTTAGATAACTTAAAAAGTCGCCATTTTATGTAATTTTATGCAAAAGTGCAAAAAAATGGTTCAAAAATCCTTTTTGGATATGTGTCAAATCTGTGAGAAAAGAGAGCATTTAAAAAATGTATTTTTATTTGTTTTAATGTATTCAAGCATCTTTGAAAAAAATTCACAGTTTAATTTCAAAATTTATTAGGAGCATCTATAGTCTAGACATACCGAAATTTTTTATTTGATTTTTATTTTATGACATAGTTTACTTTATTTCAGTCAATAAATGCTTATGTTTACTAAAAATAAGTTAATGCTATTTCCAAGATATTTATATCCTTAAATTAAGTAAAATTTTATTTTATTTTATTCAGTAAATACTCTCCCACTGTTTTCCAGGTATCAAGATGGTACCTGGTGGAGGTACCTGATGTTTAGTGAAACCCTTCCCCCCCACACCTTCAAAAATTATTTCAAAGTGATTGTGGTTGTCTCCGACTCGGAAGCACCCCGAAATCGTGATCAGTCTAAATTTTAAAGCACTCCGAGCCTTTCCAATGGACCCCAATTTTTGTTAGACCCCTGGAAAAGGGATTTAGCGTAAATGAGGAAAGGAGTGTGCCCCTTACCCCCTTCATCACCTACCCTTCCAAGGAGCTTGATTTAAAAAGCTCAACACTAGAATGCGTGATTTTTTTGCAGAGCCCCTGGAAAAGAGGTTTGGCGTGCGCGGAACAAGATTTTTGTTATACCCCTGGAAAAGGGATTCGGCGTAAATGAGGGGAGGAGTGAACCCCTCACCCCCTTCATCAACTACCCTTCCAAGGAGCTTGATTTAAAATGCTCAACACTATGATGTGTAATTTTTTGGAGAACGTCTGGAAAAGGGGTTTGGCGTGCGCGTGACAAGATGTTTCGAACAAATTGCTCCCCTGTAGGGACCCCTCTTCCAAGGACGACAGAAAAAATTACGCATCCTCGTGTAAAAATAAGTAAAATTAATTAGTTTTTATCCAAGAAATTAGGTTTTGCAGATGCCTCCTGAGTACTTTTATCGATTATGAAAACAATCATTAGGCACTCTTTATAACTACAACTTTATAACTTTAAAACTTGTAGATTTTCGAAAATTTGTGAGAGACATCAGTTGTATTTAAATTATACTGTACACCCTAGATCAAAATTTGCTAAAGATATATTAAAGTCTATTAAATTATTATTTAAACCAAAAACGAAAATTACTTCTAACTCTCAGAGAACACAAGTTATCGTCTCGCACAGTTAGGCTGCTTTTTATAGAATTTTATTATAGATCGCATTTTATTTCAATTGTTTTTGTATTATTACATCAACATTTTCCTTTAACTCCTGTGATTGGGAATCAAATATTTTTAAGTCAAGGTTTAAAACCATCACTTAATTTTACTTGCTTTTATATTGATTCAAAGCAGTTACCACAATTCGAGTATTCCATTTGTTAAACGAATCCCACAAAAAGCAGCCTACTATGAGACACTATAACTTCTGTTCTACGAGAGCTAGAATTAATGTTCTGTTTTAGTTTCAAAGATAAGTCTATCTACTTTAATCCATCTTAATGCAATTTTCATGTTGGTTGCACACTGGACAAGATATTATGGGAAAAGAAAAAGATCAAACTTTTTTTTCACTGAAAAGGGGTCATTCACAAAACACGTAACACATTTTGCAAGAATTCCAGACTGCACCACCCCCGTTGAGTGATGCTTTTTTAGTGTTTCTAACATGGAGAATGATACTTTAAGAGACCCTTACTTTTCTGAACGTGCCACTTATTTGGCGAATTACCCCAAAATACCTTTATGAGGTCACAAATTTAAAAATATTTACGCTAAAACATTTTTTTGATTTCAAGAAAATTTTTTTGCTTCAGCTCTTTAGCAGTTCAACTCAAATTCAACAGAAATGTAGAATAATCAAACTTAATATTTTTGGCACATTTTCTAGAAACTAAAGTTTTTAGCAGATTTTTTTTTATTATTACGGTTAAAAGGCGGGGATTTCGGACATGTAGGAAAAATTCGGATATTCCTAAATTGATAGTTTAAATTACTTAAGGTGGGTGGTTTTAATCAGAATCTCGAACCAGTTAAGGCATTAACACAAAGGTTGCTGAAAAAATAACAAATTTTGAGTTAGTTTAGAAGAGAGCCGTACTATTATTTTTATGTTCCGTAAAGATACTTAGAAGGCGTTCAGAGTAGGCGTGAGTATCAACATTTCTGAGAACAAATTCTCGATATCTCGAAAATGGTAAGATTCACACTTGTTTCGTCAGATTCATGTTCAGCGAGGTAAAAAAACTAATAAATTATATAAGTTAAAAAAACTGTAAGCGATCCACATTTTAGACAGTTTTTCCCTATTTCTGTTTTCTGTAGAAAGAGAAATATCAATTAAAATTGTTGTCTAAATTTTTCTGTTTAAATCTATCAGAAAAATATATTTTGCTGACTAAAAGTAAAAAAATGGCTATCTGTCTTCCAATATTTCTGTGTAAAACTTTCCATGATAGTTGGATGACGCTAGAGGTTCTTTTATTAATTTCGTGACACTTTGCACGTCTGTCTCCTTGGGAAGTTGGAATGCGATCTTTTTTATTATCGAAAGTCGGATGCAGGATATTCGAAATACCGCAGCCAGCCAGCCCTGGTGATAAAATTGTGGATTGGGCCAAAATGTTTCTCTTGCCTCTGGCATTTCATGTCCACCGTCGCCTCCATCGGCAACGAAAACTCCTTTCATATTTTCACTCTTCAATTACTGGACACCCAGAGTCACTTTATATAACTTCGTTTCATAACATTCGTCCAGGGTTACCGATGCTGAATAAAACGTCGAGAAGGCGGTTGGCATATGCGTATACACTATATACAGTTATACAGTTATGCACAAATCCGAAGCTTTTATAATAATTTAGGTCTTGCCAACGCGGAAACTGTTTTCTCAGTAAAAAAAATTGACGACATGTACATCTTATATATATTTCTATAATGTGTCATACAAAAGTTGTAAAATCCAACGGATTAAAAAAAATGTATACTGCAAATAGGATTATCTTGGGAATCGCACTATGCGAGGATTTTATATGAAATTGTTGTGAATAAATATACTGGAAAGAGCATTTCCGCTGGGTAAAATAGTTTTTATTGTTTTAAGAGTTAAACCTTGAGAAAAGCCTTTTAATTGATTTTCACATTTATGGGCAGTCTGTTATTTGACCAATTATATCTTATTATATTCGGCGACTTTATAATTAGTAAAATGAATATACTTTGCTGAAATTTTGGGAAATGATTAAAATAAGAAACCGGTTGTTGGCCCACTTGAGTTTTTATTTTATTCCAATTATGCGATTTTAAAAATTCGATCTTAGCTAGGGCACTGAGACTCTGTTCTCAGATACATTCCAAGTTACAGATGAATAATGTGAACCAATTGGACACAATAAAAACTCAAAAAGACCAGAGAAACGTGCTCTTATATATTTTTAACCATTTCCCAAAATTTTAGAATAATATATTTATTTTTATTATTATATAGAGCTGCCGAATATAGTAACATGTAATTGGTTGCGTGACAGTCCATCATATGCATACAATTAACATTTTTGTTTACAAAGTACAATCTTACAAGTTTCCGAATTTTATGATACAATGTATATGAAAATAAATATTAAATCATAGATTCATCCTTATGTCTTACGGTCCACATAAATTAAAATAAAGTTGATCCAAAAACCTCAACTATATTTTAATTTATGTGGACCGTAAGACATAAGGAAGAATCTATTATTTAAAATTCTTAAATATCGTCGTTCAAAGAAAGGATTGATTTAGTTTCAAATCATTATACAAAGTATATAAAAATATCGTAATTGTAGATAAAAATTACGAAATTTATAACTGAATATTTCCAAACTTATCTTAAGATTTTGCATCTTACAAACTATTATTCCAAAATTTATCCTAATTTTATAAAACATGCAACAAAACGAAACTTTTGAAACTTTTTCGTAAAATTAAGACTGTTTTGAAAGAAAAAGTTTAAAAATTGTTATAATAAAAGGCTTATTAAAATATTCTGCAGAGCATGTTATGTCTTGTTATGCTGAGAGAGAAAGAATTATTTGCTTTTCAGGTTGCTACATTTAAAAAATAGTGGAGTTTAAAACTAGGGAGATATTAAAAAATCGAAATTTTTACTCATTTGATTTAAGAAGAAACCCGAAGATGTTAATTTGAAGTTCCTTTATTTTGAAGTCTACAATATGAAATTGTTTAAAATTGCAGATATTCATATTTAAAATCATTTAATTCTAAATATTAAAATTTACTATTTCTTATTTTTGCGATTTAGATGTTTTACTTTAATTCGCATTAAATAAAAATCTAGAATATTAAACAAAGCTAAGAAATCTATAAATCTGACAAGTTTAATTTTAGATAGGTCAAATTTTTAATTACCTTCAATTTTAATAGCATCAAGTACGAAAAATACAACATTTTAAGCCCTAAAAATGAACATTTTGATATTAAGAGCGTTTAAGTTAAAGGTTAAAATGAAAAAATGCAGTATTAAGCATTCATAAGTGTAGAATTAAAAATTAAAAGATTTGATTAATTTAAATTAGATTATAATCTAAATTAAAAATCCTATTTAACGTCTAACAATAAAATTGATGCAAATTGCTGCAAAAAACAAGAATATAAAACACCAAATTTGGACCACAACGAAAAAACAAAAAATGCTCCTATTGTAATATGAAAAAATAAAAAAAATAAAAATGTCAGACAAAAGTAAAAAGAGGAAAGAAAAATGCGAAATTACCAAGCAAACAATTACAAAATAAAGGTCACGTAAAATTAAGTATTCAAAAATGTTAAAATGCTTTAAAAAATTGTTATCTTGTAATTTTTAAATGTTAAACTGAGGCTTTCTAATTTAAAAAATTTACATGCATAAATTCATTCTGAAGCATTCAAAATTGAATAATTTAAACCAAAAATATTTGGCATTTAGCTATATGCATTAATTCAAAAGTCAACAAAATCCAAAAGAGAAATGTTTAAAATTGAATAATTTTGTAAATAATTTTTAAGAACTTCAATTTAAGCCTTGTAACACTGCAGAGAGATATTTAAACGAATTGAATAATTCGAAAAATTATAAATTCTAACAATTAAAAATTAAAGAAAAAAGAAAGTCATGCGGTTTTAGTTTTTCATAGCTCACTTAAAGAATCTAGAAAATGAGTTTAAAAACTGTATGATTACATTTTTTATTTAGTGAAATTGTAAAGAGTTTGAAGTGAAACGCATTCCAGTATTTTTTACTGGTACTAAAATATTTTTTTTACCTTTATCATTAAACTTCGTGGAAAAAAGGGAATAATCTAGTAATAATATTAGTTTTTGAGTGTGATATTTGATATTAGTTTATATTTAATATTTTGAGAAATACTAATAAAAAGTACAGTTGTTTCTATTTTTAATTGAGTGTAAATGCTCTTTTTATGAATCAGTGAAGGATGCGGAATTTTATGAAGGCAACAAGACTGTGACATCCCATGTGAACATTCCCTTCGCACATCGTTTCAAGTCTGACTAATGATGGATTGTGCAATTTATCCGGGAGGAATCATAAAAAAGCTAAAATTCATTGAATTTTGAGAAGAATTTCATCGACGCATGAACCACGCGATGTGTGATTCAGAGAAAATTTTACCAAACTCATCACGAACCTGACCTACATTCGTGTTGCACGTGTGACAGTCGAACGTGTCTTCGGATTCTATGCCGACACTCACCAAGGTAAATAGGTTGTGCATGCATTGATTAAAAATAACTCAATTGCATGAGAGAAATCGTCATTCTTTTTTATGAAAGGCCATCATTATTATTTCTAAGACACGAAAGTTAATTACAACATATTATAATGTTACTAAATTAATAGAGTTGATTTTAAGAACAAAAAGCAATAATTGAGATTTTCCTCTAGTTGCATCAGGGTGTCTTACTCACCTGGAAAACCCAGAAACCTAGTAATTTACGGTATTTCTTTTTCAGTCAGGGAAATTTTATATAGAGCGTCCTTATTTTTTTTTAAATTGTAATATGAAATTTAATAACAGTGATTCTTCATTTGTAAAAGTAGCTTCATAGGGTAGAGCACCAATTCTCTGCACCCCCACCCCCTCCCTCAATTGACATGCCAATAATTAGGCTTTTTTCAGTTAGAAAATAATTTCGTAAACTGAAAATATAACTTGTATTTTTGTTTCAAAATTTATATTTTTGATTTGAAAATCCATTATTTTCTAGGAAATATATGTATTTTGTTAAAAATTAATTCTTTTTTATACAAAGTTAATTTTCTTGCTTAATAATTCATCTTCTTGCTTGAAAATTCAATAGCTTACTTCGTAATCTTCTATTCATACTGAAAAATCTTTCTCGGCGAAAAATTCAACTTATGTTGAAAATTCTTTTTTTTTTTTGCAGAGTTCAATTACTTCCGATTTAAAATTACAATCTTTTTTGGTTGATATATAAACTGTTACATTTTTAATTGAAAAGTAATATTTTTTAGATGAAAATGTAACTACTTGGTTGGAAAATAAATCTTTTTGATAAAAAATTTAGTTATTTTAATTCAAATATCAAATATTACATTTTTCATTAAGAATTAATGTTTTTTTTGTTTAACATTCATCACTTAAATTAAACAATAATTTTCTTAACTAGAAATTTATCTTTTTTAGTTGAAAATTCATATATTTTCTAGAATTTTTTTTTGTAGAAAATTATCTTCTAAGATGCCAATTTATGTTTGCTTCAAAATACAACTATCCTAGATAAAGATTTATCATTTTAGATAAAAATTCATCCTTGTGGTGTAAAATTCAACTATTCAACTGAAAATTTAATTCTTTCATTTTAGGTTTCAAATGAATATTTTTTAGTTTAAAAATTGACATATGGTTGAAAATTCATGTATTTTGTTGAGAAATCGTTTTTTTTTTGTAGACAACTAATATTCTTATTTAAAAAATCATCTTTTTTGTTAAAAATTGAAATGTTTAAGTTAAAAATCTATTGTGTTGGTTAAAAATTGATATTTACAGACAAAAGTAAAATAGTTAACTAAAAGTTAAACTCTTTTTTGTTAAAAATCCATCATCTTGTTTGAAAATTCAACAAATTTTGTTAAAAATTTATTTTTTTTAGTTTAAACTTTAACTTTTTGTTGATTATTTTGATGAAAGATCGTCTTTTTTGGCATAAAACCCATTTTTTAGTGAAAATTAAACTCTTGGTATAAAAATGAATCTATATTTCTGAAAATACAAACTTTTCATTTGAAGATCTGGTGATTTGAAGCGCTTTAAATTAAACTTATTATAGCACTTACATTTATTTTATTCAAATGTACACTACATTTCATGATTATTAAATAAAAGCATGTTTCAATTATTATAAAAAATAATGGACTTTACCAAAAATTTCAATAAGTAATTCTCTTTTTAGTAATAGTTATTTAAATAATCGATAGTGATACTATACTTAAGAATATCTTGCAATTTATTTTATCAAAGCTTTATATATTAAACCAATTCATTAATTTACTAGAGACCTGTACCATTAGGAAATTACTTATCCTTTAATGAAGCTAATTTCACAAATAAAAAACGGTTATTTCATTTTACATATGAACCGTACTATTTTTAATAATTTCGAGATGATTAATAGTAAATTTGGTCAGATGAAAGCTGTACGCAATTAATAAGTAATTGAAAGAGGTCACTTTTAATAGAAAATAATGCAGGAAATTAAATTTCTTGAAATGATTTATGCTGTCCCGTGAGGAGAAACTCATTTCTTGATATGGAAAATAAAATTAAAAGTTAAATTAAATTACAGTCTACGTGAGAAATTTTACTTTTGCCAGTTAAAGCTTGTAAAAATATACGAATGTGAAAAAGAATCGAAATTACTTCCTACGAAAAAAATAAAGCACAAAAAATCTTCAAGCAGTATAAAAATTGTTGAATGGTTCATGTCCGTTTAAGTGCCTGTTTTAATTCTTTTCACCACCCAAACATGATACTTTGCCGGCAATATTTTTCACGCCTAATTGATGCTTGAAGGTGGTTTCAAAAAGTAGTTACGACCATGCATGACTCGGACTTGCGGTCTGCAAATGTCAGCCACTTTTTGCTTAAGCCATCAAGTACCAAAGTTGCGTAAATTAGCTCAGCACTATAATCCAACTAGGATTCCGCACTTTTTTGTCACGTAGCAAAATAGATTTAAAAATAGTTTAAAAATTCATAATAAATTAATTTTTGTGACTAATGAGCCGTACAATAAGTCAGAAATTGAGATTCTGCAGCATGAGGATGGCTTCAATAATGGCAGATTTCTACCCAGTACTTATGATTCCAAGACTTATAAAAAGCAATAAAGATTGTTTTTCCCCGATTATTTTCTATCTATTGCAAAGAATTACCACAAAATAAGAGAAGTCGGTTAAAAATTGTATAATATAAGAATTAAAAATAATAAATGCGCCTAAAAGGAAGAGTTCCGATGTAAGGCAAGATTATATAATGCTTTCGATCGTTTTCTTGTTTTCTCGTGAATAAAATCTTTCTTTCAGAATCAGAATAGAAGGAACGAAGCGCAAAACAGGTCACGTTCTACAAATCATCATTAGTTTGCAGCGCGAAGCGGTAGATTATCCATGGACTGCTTCATGTGCGCACACCATCGTTGAGCCGAGAAAGAAAGTCGAGCAGTCGCTATAGAAACGTTTTCGAAAGACTTGGAGGCCATTGTGATCGAAATGAGAGCAATCGATATACGCAAAATAATATTGCCTAACTGATTATGTACATATTCGTGTGTCGAAATATTTTCTGTTTCTGCTCTCAGAACGCAATAAATTCCAACGTTTCTATTTTGCCCTAAGCAATGGCGATTTCTAAAACCTATCTTTTTTTAATTATTTGAAATTCGTACTTAAATTTTCAATAGTCAAATTTAGAAAGCATTCATCATTCAAATGTGTTTCTTTGCTTATATTTCATTGCAGTCTCAATTTTAATATAACTTCTACGATATTTATTATGAAAGTAATGTAGATTCAAACATACGTTAATGCGACGATAGAAGCATAAAATCACTTTACCATTTTCAAAGAAACAAATATCTTTATTCTTTGGAGGGTTCTATTTTAGAAGGAGAACACGTTTACAAAAAAAAAATTGAAGTAGAGACAAAGCTGTAAGCTGGACAACTTTCCAAGTTAGGAACCGGAAGTCGGCGCATTTGTGATAGTGCTGCTGAATGAATGATTAAAACTGCAAAAGATAACTCTGTGTATCTGATATCTGATTGCATAGGCGTGCATGAAAGTCCACTGACACCTCGAGGTTAGCAAGAGATCTTAGTAATTTGAAATTAAATGTTTAAATCAACATCATTAATTAAGTTAGGTTATTAATTAAATCATTTAATAAAATCATGAAATATAATAAAAATAATTTTTGTAAAGAAATAAATTAGAAATGCTAACTTTAAATAATTGTTAATATCATTGAGGATTTTTTTATAAATTACATTTTGTATTACAAACAAATATGTTACCTGCAGAATTCGAATTTTAATTAGATAATATACTTCAGTTTCTCTACTGTTAAGACAAATTAACTGGAATGTGTCCGAAAGGAGACATAAAATATTTAGAATATTTTAAAGATGCCAAGAAATTTCATATTTCAATTTAGTGAAATTTATTTACGCTTGATGAGAATGTTTACAGTTATGTTCTGCAAGATTTAAAAGTTGATTTAAAAACGCATTTATGCAGCTTGAGCGAAATTATCAGAAATCCAAACACAGTAATCAACTTAAATAGGCAGACAATTATAGCGAATTAAAAAGCGATAAACGCGCTCTTGCAGCGCGAACAGCGATCCATCAAGAATTAAAACGCAGGATGCTAACCAGAACATTTTAAGCTCCAGACTGCTGCTAAATCAAGGGTAAAATTGCCTTACAATAGACTTCTATAAAAAAGTGCGATTTTAGCTTCTGTTTAATGTCATTGTACTTTTGCCTTCTTTACACCGCAAAAGTCCGCGTTTCCTTTCAACTCCAAGGAAGATCGAGTCGCATTACTTTCCCTTTTGACGGCACCGCGGCTCGTCGATTGATTGGATCAAAAAAAGGGGAAAAAGGGTTCACGAGAGGATGGAGAGCCATAATTTTAAAGACAAAAATATGTTGGAGAACATTAATGGAGAAAAAGAATAAAACTTTGAAAACAAGGACAGAGAACATAATTGGAGAACAAGTTTCGAAAATAATTGAGCAACAAACTTGAAGAACCATGTTGGTTTACAAAGTTGTAGGTTAAAGCGGCGCATAAAAGTTAAGTAGTGGAAAACACTTTTGGAAAATAAGAATGATAAGAAAGTAATATTGGAAAATTACATAGGACAAGAATGTTGAAAAATAAAGTTCAAGAAGCTTGATGGAAAATAACCTAACAAGAGAAGGCTGGATAACTATATGCATCATCAATCTAAAAGAAGGATAAAGAACTTAGTTCGAAAACCTTATTGGATAATGAAGTGTGACAACAGATTTAGATAAGTAAGTTGGACAACAGTGCTGTTGAATAAATGATATAGATGATCCTTATCGAAGAACAATAGGAACAATTTGGAAAAAAAAGATGAAGAAACTCAGTGGGACATTAGAAAAATAGGGATAAAAAACACAATGGAAGAATCTCGTTGGAGAATAATCTTTGTATACAAGGATGGAAAGCAAAGTATTACAATTACTGAGCATTCTTCTTTGGCAATAATCTTGAAAAATAGGGATGAAGAAGAGAGTTTGAGATCCTTACTGGTAAACAATCTTAGAAAAAAGGATGTTGATCCTTATTGGAAAAGAACGTTATGAAAACAGGGATAGACAACAGATTTTGGGGTAACAAATATTAGAAAAAATTTTTGTACAACAACCTTAAATTATAGCAAATGCAGTAGAAAATGGGAGAACATCATTGCAGAACAAATTAGGAAAAAAAGAGTAGAGAATCTCGTTGAAGAATAATCTTTGTAAACAAGGATGGAAAGCAAAGTATTACAATTACTGAACATTCTTCTTTGGTAACAATCTTGAAAAATAGGGATGCAGAAGAGAGTTGGAGATCTTATTGGAAAACAATCTTAGAAAAATAGGATGTTGATCCTGATTGGAAAAGAACGTTATAAAAACAGGGATCGAGAACAGATTTTGTGGTAACAAATATTGGAGAAACTTTTTGGACAAAAACCTCAATCTATAGCAAATGCAGTAGAAAGTGGGAGAACATCATTGGAGAACAAGCTAGGAAAATAGGAGTAGAGAATCTCGTTGAAGAATAATCTTTATAAACAAGGATGGAAAGCTAAGTATTACAATTACTGAACATCCTTCTTTGGCAACAATCTTGTAAAATAGGGATACAGAAGAGAGTTGGAGATCCTTATTGGAAAACAATCTTAGAAAAAAAGGATATTGATCCTTATTGGAAAAGAGCGTTATAAGAACAGGGATAGAAAACAGATTTTGGGGTTACAAATATTGGAGAACCTTTTTGGACAACAATCCCAATTTATAGAAAATGCAGTAGAAAATAGGAGAACATCATTGGAGAAAAAACTAGGAAAATAAGAGTAGAGAATCTTGTTGGAGAAAAATTTTATAAAAACGTGGATGAAAAACAAGGTTGAAGGTTAAAAATAGTGCAGAACCTCGTTGGATATTAATTTTGAGGAACAGGGATGTAGAGGACGGTTGAAGAACCAAACAATGAAGAACCTTATAATGAAGAACAATCCTAGCAAACAAGAATGGAGGGCAGAATTGGAGAACCAATTTTGACAGCTAAAGCTACGGTTTTTTTAAAGGAGGGTTAAAGGATCTGTAACCTTAAAATTTGAGGATTATGACAGTATGAATCAAAACTCAGGACTTTAATGGCTATCACTGATAATTCAAATGCGAACCGGGATTCATTGTCAGAATTTCCCTGAAACCGCTAGCTTTCACTTCTACGAAGAATGTGAAGGCTGTGCATGCAGCTACACCTAGAACATAGTAGGTAGTAGGTACGGCGCGAGCTGCTCTCTCACTCTCCTTTTCTCTCTCACTATCATTTTCTATTTGTCTCTCCTTTTTTCTTTCCAGACTGTCGAGCAGGATCGAGAAAGACAAGGAACGACAAACCGCAAAAGATAAACCGAGAGGGACATGTAACGAGAAAGAGAAAGAGATAAGCAGAGAGAGAGACCGAAGGAGATAAGAAAAGAGAGAGAGAGAGAGCACGAATTGAGCGAGAGACTGTCCGAGAGATTTCAACGAGTGGAAGAAGGAAACTGGTTATGCCCGGGCGCGTAGGCTGTCTGTACATACGTAAATACTCGCAAAAGGGTATTTCTATCTCTCCTGCTTCATTTAAGCCTCCCCCGAGAGTTCAAAGGAGTCTCGATCCCACCCACGCGATTGCAAACTCTACACACTAGAAGAGAGCCCGACAGGAGGGAATCCCGCGAATGATGGACCTGCAAAACGTGACAGCCCGCCAAGGACCTGCCAAGCGATGTACTTATAATCGAAACCCGTTTCGGGTTCGAATGAACCAGACCCCCGGTGTCAGCCCTTCTCGAAAACAAATCCAGTTCTTATATTGCCTTATACAGTCTTATATAGCTACATACGTAATCCGTTATTTACTACTTTTCCATATTGCGCTTGAATATCACTATAAATCTTTCACAAGTGTAATAAAACCTATTTACGGGTTCAATAAACTACATCTCTATTTTTATTGCTTGTATCTTACTTTCCGCGGTCTGCCTTTGTTGTTATTTATGGATAATATTCGATAGCAATACTGCAGAAAGGTCTTGAAAAGTAAAAGAGGAGAATAATGTTTAAGATACAATTTGCATTTTAAACAACTGGTTGGAGAACAATTCTTCGGAAAATAAGGATTAGGAACAAAGTTTGAGAACTATTTTGGAAAGCTTTACCGCAGACCTGTCTAGGAGAACATTTTGGTAAAATAAAGATGGAGAATAAAGTTCCAAAATAAGTTAAGAGAATCTGAATGCAGAAGTGTATTGGCGAACATTTTGTAAAAATGGAAAAGCTTGTTGGGGGATAATTTTGGAGAACATTCTCGGAAAATAAGGACTGAGAACAAAGTTCAAGAATTATTTTGGAAAACTTTAAAGCAGAATTGTATTGGAGAACAATTTAGTTGAATAAATATGGAGGGTTAAGTTGTAGCATAATTTTGAAGAACCCTTATGAAGAAAAATACTGGAAAACTTTATTGAGGAAAAATATTAGAAAATAAGAACTGAGAAGAAAATTTCAAAAGAATCTTACTTCAAACCGGTTTTGCAATCAATTTGAGAAAATTAGGGTAGAAAACTAATTCGGGCACTACTATAGTAAACCTTATTGAAAAAGTTTAGTGAAGAACACCTTGGAAAATAGAATTAAAATACAAAGTTCGAGAACAATTGTATAGAACATTGTCAGAAAATAAAGACTAAGAAAAAAGTTCGAGAAGAACCCTGATAGGGAACAATCTTAGAAAATGGGATGATGGAGAAGGAAATTCGAGAACCAATTTAGAGAACTTTATTGCAGAAGATTATTGGGAGACCTTATGCCATAGAACCTTATTGGGGGCGTCCTTGGAAAATGAGATAGTTTGAGAACCTCATTGGAGAGAACAATCTGATGAAACAAGGATGGAGAACGCTGTTTGAAGAAACTTTTAAAATAGAAAATTCGGAATATCTATGAAATGCAGCAGTTCAAAAAGTTACAGAATATAAAATAAAATTAATTAAGATTTAAAACATTCGGTACTAAGCTATTTGCAATTGAACATTTTTTAATCTACATAGGTCTCTTTTGCACCAAATTTTTCTCTAAATAAGACGAATATAATATGAATTGTTTGAAAATCTACTTAGAATTTGAACATATACAAAGAACTTCATCTACATTTATTTATTTATCTTTACGCACCTTATTCCGAGAACTAAAATTAATGATCATAAACAAACGAAAACTTTATAACTTGAGTTCAATCGTAAATTTGAGAAAAATTGGATATTGAAAAATTGAAGCAAGCATAATAAAAATGTATCGTTAACAATTAAATAATTTCAATAGTAAATTTTGAACAATTCTAGCTGGATCTAAAATTAATTTTTTTAATTTCACAGTTTTAATAATAAACACTGAAAAAATTATTCATACAATAAAATGTTGTTTTGCTGACTCAATTAAATTTGGGTTGGTTTCAAGACATTTTATTAATTTAACAAAACATGTTACTCTTCTAAAAAAACTTTGGTTTAGCCAAAAAAAAGTTGTGGCACGAAGAGCAACAAAAATATTTGCGTATTCTGAAAGAAGCATTATCCTCAGTAATCTTTTAAGAAACAGAATTCTAAATAGCGAACTCTAAAAAAAGAATAATTTTATGTTGATCCTACTAAGAAAATATCCAAAGATTACACATTTAGCACTTACAAAATGAGAAATTTGAATATTTAAATAGTGTTCAAGACTGAAACTCATAAGTATGATTTATTTTGTCACCAGATTAAGATACGAGGAAGAAGAATATAGCTAAATGCACTGTACTTGTGAGACAAGGTCTACTGAAATCAAGTTGTAACAAGAGTAAGACTTTTTCTTACTGTGTAAGTTGCGCAGAAACGTCAACGATTTCAAGTATGATGTCTTAAGAAACTTCTAACTGAAAGAAATCTCAAGATGAAAGTATCAAAAATTAATTAAGTTGAAAAATAGATGAGGTCAAGGTTTTATTTTTAGAATAAAACATTAAAAAGTTAAATAAGTTGAATTGGCTAGAAATTAAAATGAAATGAATAAACAAATTAAGATGTAACATGCCTTTTTAGAGAAAAATCTTGGGAAAAGAGTAATGGAGATGGAAATTAAAAAACCATATTGAGCAATGAAGTTGAGTAACAATGTTGGAGGAGCTCATTGGAGATCAACCTTGGAAGAGCGGGATGGAGAACAACAATCGGAGAACAAAGTTTAACACCTATCCCATGATTCTTCTAACGGAAACCCACAGTATCCGCAAACGTCAAAAACTGATCATAATCACTTTAGCAACCTTCAGAAACTTTCTTAGCACTCAATACAAAACTCATTATAAATTGCTAGGGCGTCACAAGGTCCTCAAATCCCCAAAAGCTCTTTCAAATTTTTTCGCAAAAAACACCCAGGAACCATAATGTGGGACAGAGAGTTGCACAAGTTTCGAAAACATAGAGCACACTTAGTTAGATTCCCACCTATTTAGTTCCTAAGGAAGCTTCCGCAATCTTCCCTGGAATCAGCTGAGGAATTCCGTAATTGCGATTTTCTTGTGTGCCAATACTAGGTAACCGAGTAACCCGCAGAAGAATGCAACTGTCCGCGAAGGCTCCCCGGTTCACTCTCTCTCTCTTTCCTGCTCGAGGGAATCCTAGACGTGGTATCCGTATTTACGAAGGGGGTACCGTTATCGCTGTACATGGTGAGAGTAAGGCCGACGGAGAGGACGTCTAGGCGAGGAAGATCCTTAAGCTGAGTAGGTGTTTGACATACCTTATAAGTGACGGGGGGTCCCCTGCGAGGCGGCGGGTATGCCTCCACCTTCAATATGGATCGTAGATGTCAAAGGTCTTAGCACTTGAAACTGATAGTTTGGTGGATAATCCAGGAAAATAGAACCTGCAGAATGATTTCACCTCTTAGCACGAGTCCCGAACCGGTCGCGGACACTTTCATCGGTGCGCACGAGTCGGAGTATCCGCGGACGGAGTTGTCTCTGGTGAGGCGGCTTTGTACGGACACGTAAGTAAGGTACCAGTCCCGAAGGAGGCAAGAACTGCACAAGAGAAGAGAGCAGAGCAGCAGCAGTTCGCCGCCGTGCGGACAGCCTTGCTCGCCGCGAGTGAGAGTTACAAGACGTTCACCATCTTGGCGAACCGCCTTGGCGCATGCGCCGTTAGCCGGGCAGGCTCGGGCCTCGTCAGGCCCCGTGACGTCAGAAATAGGACAAGGAGCTGGTGGCCTTTGGGAAGCCGAGGAGGGGACGGGCCACTGAACTGTCTTGTCTTCTCTTCTTCTCCCTTCTTTTCGCTTGAAGACCCTACCCTTTCCTTCTCTACTGACTTGTCTACTCACTATAATACTACTCCAAGAGAGCGTTCGCTTGGGCATTGCTCGGTAGGGGGCGGAGGCGGCCCAGGGGACCCACAGCCCCGGGCCCCGCAATTTAAGGGAGCGCCTTGACGCTTATTTAATAACCCTGATATAATCGCCGTCCTCCGTGCCCTGACGCCTAACCAGAGTCACGGAAGTTTATTCTAAATAACCTGGTGCTACTTCTGACCCTTACAAAAAGGAAGCATTGACTAAACTACTCACTGAGGTTCATAATGAGCTACTGGAATTCACAGTTGGCATTGTTGTGATGAAAAGTTTGTGGCTGCAGCTACCAATTAGGAAAGGCAGACAATTATGCTAGACTCGATCTAGTTGTAGGAGTATAGAATCGGTTTTTGATTGATTGATCCATAAGGAAGAGAATGAAGTTTACTAATATATATTTTACATGTATAGATTTTTCAGAACCAATGATGATTAATGATCCTCACGTAAAACATAATGAAATATAGAAAGTATATTAATGTTTTTTTTTTATTCAGTTAGGCGGTAGGAAAAGACGAATCTGACATAATAGAATGAAAAAAAAAGAAAATAGAAATACAAAAGAGAGAAAATACACGCAGAATCTATAACTAGAAAACAATTCGACACGAATGATTCACTTAAATTAGTATTATACTTTGTCATGGTATAGAAGATATTGCATTTCACAACATGAAAAAACAAAACTGTAACATTTACTCTTACCGATAGCTTTTTATTCGCGAAGAACGTTATCTTCAATAAGGGTCTTACAATTAATGAACTGGACAAGAAAACAGAAGCTGCGGATTTACGCGAATTATAGTAGTAAATAATACTTTGCCTCGCGTTCCTGTTGATAATCTCCACAGCTCCAAGTAAAACCATTTTATTTCAGATCCGCTCGTTTAACATAAAAGACTTTAACTTCTTCCAAGGATTTATTTGGACAAATAAATAGTTATTTAAAGTAAAAGTAAAGAAAGAAGGAAAAATTTACTCTCAGGAATATGCTGCTGTTGACAGTCCGTCTTTCTAGAATAGCACAGAAGAAGAAAAAAGAGAATGAAAGACGCTGCGGTGATGATAGACAAGGGTTCCTGATAAGTCTTTCCACCAACAATGCAAGTGGTGGTTCTCCTTGATGATATTTTTTTTTTACACACATAACTTTTTACATTTTGGCATGGCGTTAGATATGCGTTGTGAATAGGGTTAAAGTCCTATTAATCCAATCCAAGAGATGTTGCTGTCTACTTCCATAAGATGGGAGGATAGATATAATAGATATGTTTAGGCCAAAATAATCCGCAAGAGACTTAGTCGAATTCCGCAGCCAATAATTTAGATATTGATCTGTAAGAATCGATTAATATGTATATTCTGTCAGATTGTATTTAACACTGATGATGATAAGGATAATAATGATTATGACTCTTATATTAGACAAAGTAATATGTGTGAATTAATTCCAAGCCTCAAAACGATCGAATAGCAAAAATTAATCAAAATCTAATCATCCTTTTATTTTATTTTTGAGAAACTAAAATAAATATTTGTCTAATCGTAAGATCGCGAAAAATGAGGATATGACTTTAGAACTCTAAAGAGTTGACCAAGAATGGAACTTTAGAGAATGTTTCTGTTTACTAAATTTTCAAAATATTCTTTAATTTTATAAAAAAATTAAAGAAAGGCAAATTGTGTGAGAGAATTGCACAAAACCCCTGAAAGAGATGCATGTTTCCTGAAATCAGTTTGAAAAATATATAAACTCAAAAAAGCCAATTTATAAAATCCAATTACACAAGAAGACTTTAAATGAGAGAATAATATAACCGGAAGAATTAAAAATTTATAATTAACTATATTAAAAGAATTAAAATATTCACTGAAGAATTCTCATGACGACCGTCGACTAACTTATCCGAAATCATAAAGTCGTCCCTATAGTTGTCGCAAGTCGTCAGCAGAAGTCTTTCAAAGTCTTTGGCAGTTTCTGATCATTCTCCCGTACTTTGCGGGAAGTCGGTGGAATTCGGGAAATTGATCTCATTTGATCTCGTACAAAAGAATTTGCTCTGATCATGCGCAAAAGGTCTTCTTCTCGATCTTCGTTATCTTATGCAATTTTATGCAATTATAACTTTCGGTTCATTAGCTCGTGTTAAATAATTATAATAGTCTATTTTTCTATTTTTTGAATTAAAAATTCATCTTCCTTATTAGAAAATGAACTTTTCGTTAAAATTTATCTTTTGATCGAAAACTAAACTGCTTTGAATAGGGAATTCGTCCTTTTGAATTAAAAAATTAAAATTGTTTGTTTAAAAAGTCATATTTCTGATTAAACAATGAACGTTTTCATCAAATTAATTTTTTTCGTCAGAAGTTGAGATTTTTTAATAGAAAATTCGTCCATTTGCACTGAGAAATTAAAAAATTTTGGTCAAAAAGTGATAATTCTGATTAAAAAATGAACTTTTTTATTAAATTTTCCTTTTTCATCAGAAATTAAACTTTTTTTAATAGAAAATTCGTCTTTTTTAGACAAAGTTATATTTCTTATTTAAAAATGAATTTATTGTTCAAATTGATTTTTTGGTCAGAAATGTAATTGTTATGAATAGAAAATTCATCCCTTTGTTCTGAAAATTCATCTTTTTTGGCGAGAAAGTCATCTTTTTTTATTTAAAAAGGAACTTTCTTTTTAAAAATTAAACTGTTTTCGAAAAAGTGTCGTCTGTTTGGCGTGAAAATTCATCTTTGCAAGTTAAAAGTTCAACTATTTTGTTAAATAAGTCATCTTTTTTTGTAGACAACTCGTCATTTTGCATTGAAAATTCATCTTCTTTGGTAGAAAAATCATCTTTCCTATTTAATAATGACATTTTTTGTCAAAAATTAAGCTTTGCGTGTTAAAACTTATACCATTTTGTTTAAAAATTCATGTTTTTCATTGAAAGTTTCTTTTTTTTTTAATTCTTCATTTTTGATTGAAAATTAATCTTTCTAATTTATAAATGATTTTTTTATGGAAAATTCAATTGTCTTTGTAAAGAAGCAGTCTTTTTAGCTTTAAAGTTCAACTATATGGATGAACTTTCAACAGACTTCTAAAAAAATTGTCTTTCTCGTTTTAAAAATTTCTTCATAGTATTATTGTACTTTTGTATTCTTTTTGAATTGAAAAGTGTACTATTTGGTTGAAAATTTGTATAATTATTTTTTTGTAAAATGCAATCTTATTTCGTAGGATATTAAACTGTTTTGTTGGACATTTATCTTTTTGCTTGAATTCAACTAATGTCGCCTAATTATTAAAATATTTTTTGGTTAAAAATTCAATTACTTTATTTAAAATGTACATTTTTGTGAAAAAATTATCCATTTTTATTGAAAATTAAACGTTTTTTTTTAATTTCGTCTTTTTAGCTCGATAATTCATTTAGTGTCATATAAAATTAAACTATTTGGTTTAAAATAAACTTTTTTTTATAAATCACATTCAGGTGTTAAAAATTTAACTGAAATCTTTCTTGGTTAAAAATTGATCTATTTTTCGGAAAATTCATCTTTTGATAGAAATTCATATTTAGATAGAAATTTAATCTTTTTTGGTGGTTAGAAATGCAACTGATTGGTAGTAAAAAATCAATAGGTTATTTTTTTGAACATTCATCTCGTTTGGTTGAATTAAATTGTTTTTTTATTAAAAATAATAATATTATAACCCGTTTTTATTAGGCCTACAATTTTATTTATTGTTCACATTTTTTATTTAAAATTAATACTCATTGATGGGTAATGCAATTAGGTAACAAAATTTCATATTATTATTAACTTTTGTGGTAACGCTGGATAATAAATAATTAAAAGAATAAATTAGAACGGTCTCTGGCTCGCGAACATTCGTGTCTTTCTCACTCTCACTTATGACACTTATGACACTGGTCATCTTTAGTCGTTTCTGGTTATCACTATGGCATTCGTTAGAGTATTTTCAGTTATATTTTTAGAAGTCGGGCAGTACTTAGTAGTTCTAACTAAAAGAGACTTAACATGAATTCTCTGTGAACATGGAATTTAATTCATGTCCGAGGAAAAATAGTATCAAACCCGCACTTTTTATTTTGTACTTATGATTTAAATAGATTGAATAAACTTGTATACTTTATCTTTTCAATATGTTTTTGTTAAAAAAGGGATTTTAAATTAGCGTTAGAATTATTCTATTACATTAAAGTTATTATGACAGCAGATATTTATTGAAGTAATAATCGCTACCCTTCTAACTAACCATTCTCTCTACGTCTTTAATCATTCTATTTGAAGTTGTTGAATGTGAAACAACAATTGTTTGCAAAAGAAATTTGTGAATAGTAAATTAATAGTAAATAATAGTTGATAGTAAATAAATAAAATTGTGAATAGCAATAGATGTTATTTGTGTTGATCAGGGTAGCAGTTAAAAAAAATTTCCACACTTTCGATTAAAATTGTTAATGTTTAAACATTTTTAACAAATAATTTTCTCACTATAAACAATTGTCAATTTCTTAATTATTCCTTTGTAAAAGCTTATGATAGTTTTGCCAAAAATTAGATCTCTTAAAAAAAGTATTTCTATAATTTTAAGAATAGAAATAATATTACTAATGGTGATATTGCAAATCAAAACTGTTCTTATGCAGATAAGTTTGTTTAAATTAAAAAACCATATGTTTGCAATAATTTTCGATTTAGTATTTTATCTTACTATCGCTTTTTACCAGTTTATTAAAAATGGTTCTATTTTAATACACGATGGATTATGTTTTTGAAAGAAACTACTATTTCCATTTTTTTCCGATTTTTCTCTTGTTGACATCGATCAAGCCATTTTTCGCAAGAAGCAATATTTAAATAAATAACCATATTTTAAGATTATTTAATTATTTTCGAAATTGGAAACAGAAAAGTTGTAGGAAATGTATCTCCCGAAAAACCCATGCTTTATTAGAATCACAACATTTGTTCAAATTGGTAAGGAGCGACAGTAAGCAAAACTTGAATAAAAGAAATTTGTCTATATAATTATTATTCGCAAGTTTTAAACTTTTTTCGTGAAAAAATCTTTTATACGGTACACAGGAAAAACTGTGAGCAATAAATGTTGTAAGTAATGTGCGAATCGGGGCAACCCGCCAGTAAGGTAATTGCGATTGGGGTAATTTCCTCGTAGCGAATCGCAGATATCTCTGACGGGCTCCGCAAGAAGCAGCACGTTTCAGGCCTGTATACGTGGAAAGTTGACCTCAGTTGGGAGTAATCAGCGGACTATTTCTCGGTTTGATCCATGCAAGGATACTTGTAGGATTCGAATAATTTGCATAATAGTTATGAACAAATAAATTCAACAAATAAAAAACGAAGTAGTTTGATAAACAAAACAATTTTTAGGGCTGAAATTGCTATATTTTATGTGTAGTACAACAATGAATGGTAAACATGCATAGAATATATAAAATTATTATTGTTATAAATAATTATCATAACAAATTTAGTAGATTCTCAGTTTCCTAAAAATTTTACGCCTTTTTTTAGTTTCACCTGTTCATATACACATAGAAGTAGCATTCTCATTATCAGTTGTCAGAATATGATAACAATCATTTTTCTTAACAAATTGTCAAATTGAACAAACAAATCCAAAATTTTGTCCTTTTCGCGCAGAAGATTTGATTTTTAAAAGCACATTTGCCTCTAAATGCATCAATGGCGAGGCCATACTACCGGAAATTGATGGATATTAACAACTGTCATTTTTGATAAACAAACTGGATAAACATAACCAAAATGTTGGAATTTTCACGCAGAATTTTTTTATATTTAAAACAGCCTTCAAAAGCGTTAGGTTAGAGATCTATGCACAGAACATTTTTAATTAATGACCGTTGCCATTTTTATAAACAAATTTTTTATAGGAAAAACACTTTCAATATTGCATCTAAATTTCAGGGGAAAAAGTAGATTTTTTCAACTCCTTCACTTTGAAAAGACTCAATAAAGTAGGATCTGCACAATTATTTGACTTAAATTGAAATTTCCTATTTGCATAAAGAAGTTTAATAAACAGAAACAATTTTTTAAAGTGTTCTAAACAAATTTAATTCTGTTGCTGCAATTTTAAAAATCGAGGTTTGTTAATTTTAATTGTTTATAATGGTAAAAGATTTAAATTCCAAAAATAAAAATATGCGATTTTGCATAATGCATAAAATAATAAAAATATGCATAAAAATCAAATATTTTGTACGAAATAAAACAGTTTTGCTTTTGTCTATCCCATGTGTTAAGAAAAATAATTGTTATCATATTCTGACAACTGATAATTAGAATCTGCAACTTCTATGCGCATATCAGGCAGTGAAACTAAAAAAGGGATGAAATTTGCAGAAAAATTAGGAATTAAATAACTTTTGATGATAATTATTTATATTAATAATAATTTTATATATTTCATACATTTTTACTATTTAATGGTGCACTAGAAATAAAATATAGCAATAAAATAGTCAAAAAAAGTTTGGTTCGTCAAGTCACTCTATCATTCATTTGTTGACCTAATTTATTTATAACAATTACGTTGATTATTATGAAAATTATTCGTATCCAGTGAGTAGCCTAGCATAGATTAAGTATGTACACTACGTACAATCAATTTTAAAACTCGCGAATCTTTAAAATGATTTATAAAATAAAAAAATAGATCTATTATTGATTTTCAGAAATCTTGACCAAAGCTTCTAAGTGTACTTAAGAAAAAATAATCCAGATTAAAATTGTTTATTTAACAGTAGTTATTTAGAGTTTTAGATTTTTCTTTCTCTTTAGGGAAAGGTTACAATTCTTATTTATTCCTACTGATGAAGGCCACAATTTATTCTTCGAAGGATTCTATACAATTCTATTTGGGTTGTGTTAATTCAAATTTAAACTATGATTTGTAATAACAACAATAACTGTATGATTTTTTTATGAATTTTTTACATTCTTATCCTAATGAGAAGGTATCGGTTTTACGTAAAATTTCACTTCGTCGGTTTTCATCAAATTGCCACGTTTTGAGACCTCCTGAGTCAGAAAAAATGATTTTTACGAGGCTGCCTGTCTGTCTGTCTGCAGTCTGTAGTCTGTAGTCTTTAGTCTTTAGTATGTAGTCTGTAGTCTTTAGTCTCTAGTATGTAGTCTGTAGTATGTAGTCTGTAGTATGTAGTCTGTAGTATGTAGTCTGTAGTATGTAGTCTTTGGTCTGTAGTCTGTAGTCTGTAGTATGCAGTCTGTAGTCTTTAGTCTATAGTATGTAGTTTGTAGTCTGTAGTCTGTATACTGTAGGCACGATAAATTTCGAACGATTGGTCAGATTGAATTCTGCTTTGGCACACTTTTTAAGGGCCTAAAAATAAAAAACAGTTTCGTAAACCATGCTATTTTGGATGAAAATTCAAAAAGTAAGCACATTTTCAAAATATTTGAGACTATTTTTTTCAAGATTTAAAATTTCTATGTACAGCCCGACAAGATTATCATGACAAATTTTTGAATTCTCTCGAAAAGTTGAAAATTTAAATTTTGATATACAAAAAATACCGAAAACAAGCTATGAATAACTTTTGATAGGACACGCAGTTCTTGTTTTACTCGTAAAAAAAACATTCAAAATCCAAAAATTAAATTGTTTGAAAAACGACACGAGATATGAACTAAAACTGACAGACTAAAATTGTCGACCCCAAAAAGATCAATAAATTATTGATTAATCATTTTTAGATAGGACGATTAGCCTTTCTTGCAATCGTATAAAATAAGATTAAAATTTTTTAAAAAATTGTGGCAAAACAACACAAAAGATAAACAAAATTAAAAATCAAAAGTGGTTTAACCAAAAAATATCTGCAAGTTTGCTATAAACTACAATAACATTTCATTAACCAAAAATTTTCGCCTAAATTGCATCTGCATTTAATATCAAGAAATTAGATTTATAGCAAAACGACACAAGTTGCAGTAAAATGTTTAATAATAATTTTTATTTCAATAGAATGTCCATTTTTTAAATGATACAAATAAGTCAGTATAAACACTTTTGTTTTAATTCTAATGCATATTATAAATGACAATAATATAAGTTTATTCAAATGATATACATTTTTCAGGATCGTTAAGAATAAAATTTAATGAAAACAGAGAAACAAATTTTAAATTAAGCATTAAAAAGGAGATTTGTACTGATATAGTTGAAAATATACTGATAGAGTTGAATATAATCTAGAAAAGTTCGCATTTTCGACGAAATCGAGTGCTAAGCACGAGATATCTTATGAGAATGTATTCGTTAAAGCCGCAGGGGCTTTAACTGAAGAGATTTCACAATCACCAAATGACAGTAGTCAATACGAGGACCTTTCATTTTAAAAGGCTTGCACACAAATGTGAGGTACATAGAAAGGCCGAGCGCGAAGCGCGAGACAAATCTGTTATCCAGTGCGCAGCGCGAGAACCAACAGTCGCGCGCCAGAGGCGCGTCTAAGTTTGCGAGCCGCCTGCGGAGCCCAGCATGAAAATGTGTCCGCGCAGCAGGAAGATTTTTTAGACTAAAATCAACCCAAATAGAAATTTATAGAATCCTTCAAAGAATAAAATGAGGCCTTAATCATTAGGATTAAATAAAAATCTAAAACTAAGCAGAAAGAAACAACGAAACCTTTAAGTAACCACTGTTAAATAAACAATTTTAACATGAATTATTTTTTTTTCTAAAGTGCGCTTGGAAGCCTTCATCATTATTTACAGAAATGAAAAATAGATTTAGTTTTTCGATTTTCTAAATCATTTTAGAGATAGGCAACTTTTGAGATTGATTGTACGTAGTGTACATCCGTAATGACGTTTCATGGTATTGGACAGTTGTTCCTGAAGAGAAAAGAAACTGGAAACAATTCCCTTTTTACCGCAACTTGCGTTTAATAAATAAGTAAATATAAACACAGCAAAATAAAAAATCGCGTCTCGCAGATCTCGTACAAATTTACTCAGCTATAATTAAAAAAAAAATTTCTAATAGGATGAAAACTGAAGACAGTCGCCTTTTTTGAACAGTAAATTCCTTAATATCCATGCCTCGGTGAGGAAATGAGGGTGAAAATGGGAGGGGTTATGATATTGAATGGTTAGGAAAAGTAGGGGAGGGTAAGTAAATAAAGAAAAGTGAGGATGGGGTGGGGTAGTAGATGTCAGGGGAGGGGAGACAAAGCAGGGTACTGGAAGTAAGGAAGAAAAAGTAATGGCGCGGAGGGGTTGGGAAACAGAACAATTTTTAACTCTTCAATTTGTCATCATTAAATCAGAAGGTCCTTTTTTTCTTTGAATCACTATAAGCTTTTATTTCTTCTATGCTTACCTTCTTATTATCACACCTTCTCTTTTTTTTGTAAAAATTATTACGTAATAGAACTTTCGTAATTCATATATTCCTGAAATTCTTATGATGCAAAAAAGCGCGTGATTCACTTTTTTCGCGAAGATCGACTTTGACCAGGACTTTTTTTCACTTTTCAGATTTCGTTAGAGATATTCAATGACATTGCCTGCGGGCAGGTCGAACCTTGATCGAACCACCTTCCTTCTCATGTCTCTTTTCTCTTCTATTTTCGCTTTTCTGTAGCATCCAAAAGACCAATATCAAATGTCGGTAATCCGAATAGCCTCTTCAATCTCCTTCTACTTTATTCAAGACCAAAGGAAGTGCTCTTGAATGACGTTAAAAACTTTTTTGTCCTTGAAAGAACTTGTCGAGGATAACATGAGCTTCTTTTTATCAGTCCAATTTACAGGGATCAAGTAAGCCGCCCATAATGAATAAGTAGGTCAATTCATAAAAGTCACTTAAAAAATCCAGTTTATTTATCTTTAATGTCAGAGCCAATGAGTTTTAATGGCAAAACGTAAACTAAATTTATTTTGAGAACTTTTTCCTGCAAAAAAGGCAATTATTCGAGCAGCGACCAGTCTGAATTTGTTTTTACTTTTTACTGATGCATTTTTATGTGGCTATAGTGTTAAAGACCTTCAACGCAGGATCAATTTTTTCAGTCATTTTATTGGACCTTTCTGAATTTTGGAATAAATAGTTTAAAACCTTTTGAAAAATTTCTTTCTGTTCTAAAAGTAAAATAACAATCGAAGGAGACTCAAAAATGGTATTTTTGTCAAAAAATAACAAAATTAATTCAAAAAATGTTTTTCTTAACTGATTTTTTTTAATGTTTCAGGTTTTAACGGAATTATAATCACGCTATCCTCACTTTTATAATTTTTTTACAGAAACAATTGTATTCAATTCTTTTTTAAATCAAAAATTCAGAACGAAATAATATAAAAAGAAATATATTATATTGTAAGATGTGTAAACCGATCAAGGATTTTAAAGGGAGGATTGGAAAGAAGCTTCAGATAAGATAAAAAATGGAATGTATCTAATATATCTAACAGATGATTAATTAGAAATATTATAAAAGTATAAACTGAAAATGGCTAAAATTCATTATCAATAACCAATCATTAATTAATTATTATCATTATTAATCATTATCATTAATAAATATTAATAAATAACTTTTTTATAAAATAATTTTTGAAGTTGTAAAATGAAAGAGGGAAGTTCCGCCATATTCTGCACCTTTTCATTTTTCTAACCTTTTAAACCTTCTAACCATTTTAATTAAATTAAATTAATATTTTTGAAGCTTTGATAACTATATTTGTCAATAAATCTTTTTTTAATAAAAATTCAGGACGAAAAAATATAAGAAGATATGTATTATATCGAAAGCAATTTTAATCGATGCAAGAATGCAAAGACAATACATTTAAGAAGTATTAAAATAAGATAAAAAAAAATAAGAATAAAAAACGAGATATTTTTTCTAATTTTCCACTATTTTTAAAACATTTTATTATAAACTATTTTTTATTCGTTGATTTATTTTCATATTCAACAGTTGATTAATTTGTCTTATAACAATAGTAGTAATAAAACATTATTATAATTAAAATTAAAATTTTAATGACTCGAATCAATTTTGACTTATTGAAAAATTATAAATGTTTATACATTTATCTTATTTGAAGCGATAATTTTTTGAGCTGAAAATCGGATAAGGGAAATTATGTGAAAACCTAACCTTTTTCCAACCACAATATTTTTCCCCCTTTTTTTACATTGTTATTATCGAAGATTTCTGATTAGTTTTAATATAACAACTGATTTATTTGACATTTTAATGTAGTATAAATAAAAAGTTGATAATATGAACATTAAAATTTTAATATCTTTAATAAATTTTGTTTCATTAATAAATTATGAATGTCTGTAATTTTTAAAAATTCAAAGTTCAATTTTCAATCTGGAAAAGACGAAGTTTTGTCACATCCTATCACTTATTTAACTGGAAATATTATCAAAGATTGCTGCTTTTGGTATTTTGATAACTATTTGTTTTGATTAACAATGAAAATGAAATTTAAGAATATTTCGAACTTATATTCACAACAGGCACTTTAAAATACTTTAGTGAACGTGGTTTTACATGAATAAGAATTTTAGAATATGATATTTATAGATTTTTAATTTGGGGGGTAGGAGTATGAAACTTTTTAGATCTTTCCCAAACGATATTTTAATTTTGGACCAAAAAAATTTTTTTACAAAAGATTTCAACTTTCAAAACATTTACAACAAAATTCAGGCAAGTTATAAGTAAATAATTACCAAAATTAGATAAAATACACATGTATCTTTGATTTTAATTTGAGTTGCTTCTCATTATTCAGAAAATTATTTAATTCGATTTTTGTTATATATTCAAGTCACCTATAATTTTTCGTTGTCCAGTTGAAATAATCCTAAGCTACAAATTTGGAAATAGCAGTTAGCGAAATTAAAAAAATGAAGTGCAATACACTTTGGAAAATTTGAATGAAAATATTAAACGAATAAAATGTTCAAATTTTAACTTAAAGTTCTAAGCTCTAAGAATTAAAAAAATAGATTTTTAATGATAATTAAAAAAATTTAAGCGTTTTGAAAATTTTTGTGACTAATTTCTTCATAATTTAAAAATCCTATGTACGGATATTCGTAGTACTCGAAAAGTCTAATAACTTATTCTTACAATTTTTATCGATAAATAGAAAATGAACATTTAAGCACAGCAATTCAGGATGTGAAAAAAGTAAAAAAAAGTTTCCTTTTGAAAGTTTACAAGATTATTATACTTACTTTTAGAATTTTCTTGAAAAATCGAAAATTCAAATTTTAATCACACAAAAAATAATGAAACATTAAAAAATTCCATTTTGCGATCAAATTATGCAAGATACGAAAAAAGATCTATAAGAAAATGTGCACCTATCAAAGATCTGCAAATTTGTTATTATTCACTTTTTGACAGAACACGTAGTTTTTGTTTTATTCACATAAAAGAATATTAAAAAGAAATAATAAATCAATTTTTGGATAAACGACACAAGCTACCAAAAAAAGACAAAAGTTGTTCACCTAGAAAAGAGCTCCAAATTTGTTATAAATCAGTTTTTGATCAGTCGCGTAGTTTTTTTGATAATCGTGAAAATGATACTACAACTAAAAGAAAAATTTTGGAAAAAGATACAAGGTACAATAAAATATTTAATAACAAAATAGTTTTTTAATTAGATCCTAAAATTTGCTTTTACCAATCTTTTTCTCACGAGGCACGTGATAGAAATGTATTCGTTAAAGCTCAATGAGCTTTAACAAATGAGAATTCACAACCACTAAATTTCAGTTGTCTGTGGTTTAACCTTTAATTTAAAAATTTCCATGACAAAATATAGGGCATGTACAATGAGCGAATGCGCAGTGTGAGATAAATATATTTTCGAGCGTGAAGCGCTAGATAAACATATTATCGAGTGCGAAGCACGAGATTCAACAGGTACGCGCTCTAGGCGCGCTCCAACTTGCGAGCGATCATTTAAACGCAATTTTACGATAAAGAAGTAAAAACAAGATATTTTAAAAGATAGTTTAGGAAGAGGTTTCAAGAAATATTATTTTAATGAAAGCACAGACTTGAAAGAATGAGATAAATCAAACATTTACAGTGTTCGCTGGCGATTATTTCGTGAATAATACCGTTTTTTGCTTATTTATTTCTAATAATTTAATCTTACAAAAAATAAGGACATTTTTTTCTAAGATAGCAGCAACACATATTAATCTTAAAATATGAGACCTTCGGAAAATATTTATTGTTTTTCATTCCAATCATTTTTTTTCATTTTATAATATTTCTAAAGGTAAATAAATCGCTGAAGCTGGTGAAGGCTGAGAGTTTATCTTGTAGTTTAAAATTATAATTCAAGGTTTCTTTTTTAGAGTAAATTTTCCCATAATCAATCATTAAAGACTAGACTAAAGAGGTGAATACAAAAGCAGTTTCTACAGGGTTTTCTGGAATTTAAACGATTGATTTAAAGTTCTATGACTTTCACATTCAACGATTAAAGGAAGAAATACACACATATATATTTGTGCGTATAATTTTTTCAGTGAGAGTCGAATCAATAGAAAGATTGCTTCTTTTCAGCTTCATTTATGATACCTCTTAATTTATCAAACTTTCACATACACTTGTGCGTTTTTAAATAAGCACCGATCATCACAGATAATTGCATTTGTACTGCACATGCAAATTAAGTCCATAGAAAATAACTGAAAGTAAATAAATTAGAGTCAAGAAATTCGACAAAAGTATTTATTGCTTTCCTATTATACGAATATTATTTCCTTAACTTTCAAATATTCCAAGATTTTTCATGATAATTATGTTTTCTTAAGCATTTATCAAAGTCACTTAATGTTATGTGTACGTATTTTCAGAAATCAAAATTTTCACATATTTATTTTAAAAAGTCTAACATGTTTTGATCCAGATTCGCAGTAGCAAATCTTTGCAAAGTAAAAAAAAAGTAGAAAATATTTGTAACTAAGGACGAAATGCGAAAAAGAGCAAAATCGCGATTTGAAGATATTAATTAAAATTTGAATTAATGCACTATAATGTTATTCCTAAATAAATAATTATAAAACTTCTTTAATCATCTTTTATTTTACGATTTGTAATATTAATCAGGACCAAATAAATTCGCAATTGCCGCCGTTGAGGAAAAAATAATTAAAAATGTACTTTTTTACTTTGTACTTTTGTACTTTAGAATGCCTAAAATAAAACAGCAAACATAAAATATAATATGTTAACATACTTCATAGCCCAACATGCGTTAAAATGTGTTAAACAAAAGAGTTTGAGATTTCAATAAATCAGTTGAATTTTAAAGCTGAAAAGACGATTTTGTTAGAAGGCAGTTGGATTTTCAATCCAAAAGGACGATTATCCTACCAAATAATTTTTATTTAAATAGTTCCATCCTTAATCTAAAAACATTTTTGAGATAAAAGTTTAATTTTCAACCATGTACATTTCTAGGCAAAAAATAGGAATTTACAATCCAAAGGACGAATTTTTAACAAAGCAGTTGAATTTTCAAACGAAAAAGATGATTTTCTAATAAAAGAGTTGACTTCAACAAAGTAATTCAATTTTCAACAAAATAGTTTAGTTTTTAACCACAAAATTTAATTTTTGACCTACAAAGAGGAATTGTCAATCAAACAATTGAATCAAAAAAATTAATTATGTACCAAAAGTTTTTATGGACATCCAAATAGATGAAGTTCTAGGCAAAAGGAACGAATCTTTAACAAAATCGTTCAGTTTTTACCCAGTACTTAAATTTAAAACTTACAAAAAAGAATTTTTAACCAAATCATCGAATTTTTGAATAAAAAAGAGTAAAATTCAACGAAAGGTGTCATTTTTAACAAAATAGTTGAGGTTTCAAGCCATAAAGAAGATTCTTTTAAAAATACGGTTGAATTTTCAATCCAGAGCGACGAATTTTCTATCAAAAAAGACGAATTTTTAACGAAACAGTTAAATTTCAACAAAATAATTAAACTTTCATCAAAATAATTGACTTTTTGAAGACTTAATTAATTTTTAATTAAAATAAGGAATCTTCAACAAAAAAAGGATTTTTAAACAAAGAAGTTAAAATTTCAAATTATTTAGTTAAATTTGTAGTGAATTCGCTCTACGAGAAATATAATAGTTGATATTTCAACACAAAAAAATTCAAATTTAAAAAATAAAACATTTAAGTTTAACCAAAGCCGAATAATTTATAACGAAATAGTTTTATAGAAGATATTAAAGATATTAAAATATATATTTTATAAAAAGATATTTCTACCAAAAGATACCAAAGATAGCATGTTTAAGCAAAAAATTTGAATTTTTAAGAATATAGTGCAATTTTCAAGCCAAAAGCGAATTTTTGTCAAAACAGTTACATTATAAACTCGAAAATATGAATTTTCAATAAAAAAGTTTCTTTTTGAACAGAAACAGAATAATTATTGAACAGAACGTTGCATCTTTATACCAAACAGGTGAAATTTCTGAACAACCTTTCAATTTTGAAATAAAGATAGAATTTTCATATTTGCAGTTGAGAACATTGATTTTTACCCAAAAAAAAATACGAATTTCCAATAAAAAATTTAAATTTTAAACTAGTTAACTCAGTTCAACGAATAAAATGAATTTTAACAAAGTAGTTCCACTTTCAACAAAGCAGTTGTCTTTTCAAGTAAATATATTAATTTTCTGCCAAAGAAGACGAATGAACTTCAAATACATAGATTTTCAACTAAAAACGTTTCACTTTTAAGCAGTTATTAAATAGTTAAATTTTCAGTTTAAAAAATCTGTTCGCTGCGCGGGCACATTCTCATCGCACGCTGTGTGCATGGCTCCCTGACTCCACATTCGTGCCACAACTTTTAAAACTAAAGGTCAAAACATCGAGAACTATAATTTGGTGATTGTGAATTCTCTTTTGTTGAAGCTCCTTGGGCTTTAACTACTGGTGTAAATAAATATTATTGAAATATTAATTAATCTTAAGATTGTGAAAAAAATGCTCTCAAACTCCGCTGGGATATGAGCCCAGGTCCTTTAGATTTCCGGTCTGATGCTCTACCAACTGAGCTCATTTTTCATGATTACTTCATGGTTCTCGGCTACACTAAAAAATGTATAATTTTAATAATTTCATATTATTACAATAAATAATATGCATTGATATTTAAACTAATGTACAGTCCGCTTTCCGAATAATGCCAGACATGGGCTGGTAGGGCAGCGATTAGCGTCCGCGCTTCCTAAATAGTGCCACTTGCCAATTTTCTTTTTTCCTTCACACAAGCACGAAGTGTGTACATTGATTCGGTAAGTATTTCATTAATTATTATATGTACTATAAAGTATTAATCGTTTAGTAATTGATTTATTATACATCTTTCGAAATATGATGTTTACTCAACTTCAAATCTTGTCGATTATTATTGAATAACTTTTAAAGGGTAATGGTTAAATAATCAATACTTTTCAGATTTAAAAAAATTTTAAATACAATTCTAGATCACTATTCTTATTACACCAAAAGTCCACTTTCTGTCCAATGAGTTGAAAGAAAGCAAGAATTTTACTTTTTTTTCATTGGAAATATCGAAATCTTTATCAATGAAAATTATTTAAAACTTATAGAAAACCTGATTGCATTGTTTTTTTTCGTTCGATTACGAAAAGAAAGAAAAATAGTCTATTTTCGTACACGTATTTGAGTGGCACTATTCAGGAAGACTGGATTGAAATGCCGGAGCTCAAGCGATAGCGCGATGGTAGGGGATGTGTTCGCACAAGAATGAGAAGAAGCGGCAATATTCAGAATGGTGCTATTCAGAGTGGAACTATTCAGAGTGGTGCTGTTCAGGAAGTACGCTCTACTTGTTTTGTCTGCTTTTTATAAGTAAAAAATTGCGCATTCTTTAAAATAAAAAAAATTTCCTAATTGACATTAAATTGCACCTCTTGTCGACTGACACATTTTTTTTATTTTTAATATTATTATTTACGACTATAACAATTTTTGTTTAATCATATTTTTTCGTAGCTTATGTCGTATGTCCAAAAAATTTATTTTAAATTTTATTTCTTACGATTAAATAAAAAACTACGAGTTTCATAACAAATTATTAATAACAAACTTATAGTTCTTTTTCGGGTAAACCACTTTTTGAAATTTTTTTGTTCGCATTTTTCGTTGTTTTTCCAAAAATTAAATTTCTTTATTTTCCATGTCTTTTACAATTAAAAAAACTACGTATCCTATCGAAAAACGGTTTATAACTAATTGGTAGCTCTTTATTGTTTAAACAACTTTGATTAACTTATATTTTTCGTAGCTTAAGTCGCGTGTCCAAAGATTTTATTTATTTATTTTTAATGCTGCTTTTTAAGAAATAAAAGAAAAATTGCGCATTCTGTCAAAAAGTGATGAATAACAAATTTTTAGATTTTTTTCGGGTGCACAATTTTGTCTTCTCATATTTTTTGCATCTTCAAAAGTTTAATCTCAAAATGAAGTTTTTGGTTTTTCATTAATTTTTGTACGATCAAAATTTGAATTTTCGACCTTTCAAAAGAATTGTAGCAGTTGTTATGATAATCTTGGAGAGCTTTCCAAAATCAACGTCGATAAGATAAATTGGTTGAGTTTTCATGGACTATGAATAGCCGTGTATGGAATTTTTGAATCTTGAACAAAAATCTCAAAAAATTTAAAAATGCTCTAACTTTTTAAATTTGTATCCAAAATGGATGGCTGGCGAAGTTGAACTTCAGTTTCTGACACTAAAAGAGTTACTAAAGGTCAATCCAATCTGTCAATTTTTTCGAAAGTCATCGCGCGTAGACATACAGACACACAGATATACATGCAGACTCATTCGTAAAAACTTGTTTTTCGGGTTCAGCGGGTCTCAAAACGTGGATACTTGAAAAAAACTGGGGAAAAATATTAATTCTTAGTGCAAAATTTAATAGTTACATTTTTATCAAAAATGTTAGTTAAAAATTTTTTAACTAAAAATATCAATTTTTAAACAAAAATAGGATACTGCTTATACGCTTTTACCAAAGCAACTCAAACTTTTTTTTGAAAAAGATGTCATACCATATTCTAATAGTAGTTTTAATTAATTTGAAATATATTGATTTGCAATTAAAATTTTTGATGTTTTAGTAATTTTTTGAAGATGCTTACGCACTCGCAGCTAAAACATGCGTGCATGCATTTATGCCGCTTTTGCAGGAGAAAGTAACCCATAAACATATCATGGATTAAAATTAATATTTGTCAGAAAATTTACTATGGCTTTCAAATAGAGGAATCTTTGTAATTGTATAAGAATTTCAAATTTCGTTTAACTGCACATTCCCTCATTAAAAAATTTTTTCGCCGGTGTGGGTGTGTGTGAAAAACTGAAACTCAAGACGAATCGTGGCGCCATCTCTTCAAAATATAATTAAAATTACAAGAAATATTTGAAATCCTTGAAGATTCAATCAAATCCTTTCAATATTTAAAATTTAATTTAAATTATTTTCCTTTTCTTTGAAATGTGTGAAAATCGATTAAAGAAAGTGTGTTAAATAATTTGAAATTACTTGAAAATGAATGAAGTTGAACTTATTCATTAAACTTCTCGAAAAAATCGTTTAAATCCCTGAAAATCTTTGAAACTTCTAGAAATAATTGTAATCCCTAGAAAGTTCTTGAAATTTCATTTCATTTCATTAATTTTCCATATTGCTCTAAAAATCCCTTAAAATTATGAATAATTAACAAAATGCTCTTAAATTCTTTAAAATATTTTAAGAAAGTACCCTCGCTACGTAGCAAATCATTTAAGGTATAAAAAATTACTTTTCTATTCTTATAGGCTTTGAAAGATACTTTTCGAAGCAGATATGGATTTCGGATAATATTTTATTCATGTCAGAATAATTTCAGAATTTTTTCATTTGTGAATCTTCTTATATACTAAAAAAAGTATGACTTCTTACAAGACCACATGTTAATTCAACTCATTAATTTCTCGACTACGATGCTCTGAAAGGTTCCAAAATTTTAACCAGAACTTCAGTGTACGTATTCCTTAAAATGTGTGCAAATGTTAATAATTAATAGAGTTTGTGTACTGTAATAATAATTTATGGTTTTTTCGATTGCAGGTGGTAACTATATTGAAATATCAAGAAACGTGAGAAAAACAATAAACTTGACTTGAAAATGCATTATACGAATTTCAGGGAAATTCACTTTCTCGATACCAGCCGAAAAATTAGCTATTGTAAGTTTATATATATACATATATATTTCTGTAACAACTTAATATTTTTCTAATCTAAAGATAATAATATTCTACATAATCTTTCAAAAATAATAAAATCTAGAAATTAGCAACATTGTCAAAATTACTGATTTATAAGAACAATTTATATAAAGTAACTAAATGTTAATCTAAACTAACTAAACTTTTTACCTAATTTAAGCGGACACTTTCTTTGAGTTTAATATATTCTCGATTAACTCGTTCGCCTCAATTTTTTTTCGTGTGGCCAGTTATATTATTTGATAAATCTGTTTCTATAGTCAAAATTTCCACATTCACGTAATTTCAAATTGATGCAAGAGTTGAAAAGATTCGTTGCGAGAAGAATCTATTGGTATATAATTTGGATAAATTGTATTAAAGAGTGAGGAAGTTATAGTCATTTATAATATTTGAAAAAATCCATTTTGTGTGATTAAACTTTCTTCATTAACATAATTTAAAAGTAATCCAAGAAGGGAAGAGATTCGTTGATTCGAGACAAATCGATTGACCTATACTAGTAAATATTGCATTGCAGAGTAACCAACAGTTATGGTCATTTATATAATTTAAAAAATCTGTTTTAAAAAGGAAAACTTTTTTTATTAACATAATTTAAAATTTACACAAGAGCAGAAAGGGCTCCTTGAATCCTGACATTTAAATTGACGTATTTTTATTTTCTATTTTGACATCCTGTGTGAGGAAGCAAATATATTTGCTAACTAATCATCATGAGGAAGTGAAGTTCTTATCAAATGAGCAGCATACAACTGTAAATACATGCTAATTAGAAACACAATGTTGCAGACTACTACTCTCAACTTGTAGAATTTTGAATTTTTTGTTAAATAGTGTTTGATTTTGATATCTTTGAATAAATTATTATTAGAAATTAAATAAAGGTAAAAAGTGAATTGACTTTTTTTGAATAAAGGGTTCTTTTTGGACTGGACAAAAATTTTAGTTCTTTTTCTTTCAATACCTTCAGCTTAAAAATCTACATAAAACGATGACTATTTCAATATCAATTGAAAAAATTGTATTCGAACTACAGTTTTCACCCTAATTTCAAAAAAATGTACTCTTATTTTTTATTTTGATTATTAAAGTTCAAATGTAAATAGTACATATACAATACAAAAATTTCAGAATTAACAGTTTATAATTAAAAGATTTAAGAATTAAAATTTTTAAAACTAAAGCTCTAAAAATTAAAAAATTTGAAAGAGGTCCTGAAAAAATTTGAAACAAAGTGAAAAAAATCTGCTCGCAAGTTTGAGCGCGCCTAGGACGCGCGGGTGTTGGTTCTCGCGCTTTACGATCGATATTATATTTCTTTCACGCTTCGCGCTCGATAGTATATTTACCTCGCGCTATGCTCTCGGTATTTGTATATTCCCCACAATTGTGCACAGACTTGTTAAAAATAAAGGTCAAAGCAGAATTTGGTGATTGTAAATTCTCTTTTGTTAAAGCTCCTTTGGTTTTAACGAACACATTCTCATCACGTATCTCGTGCTTCGCACTCGAATCTGTCCCTCAAATAGTATGTAATTTCCATAAATGTATATTATTACAATGCATAATATGAATTGGTAGATAATATGAACAGACGTAGTTTAATTATATAGTGTAAAGCAACGTGCATTAGTAAAAAAAAAACTTTTGTTATTGAAAAAATGTAATTTTTGGATTTTCCGTTATTTTTTATGCTTTCAAAATTTGACTTTTTAAAAGAAAAGTCAAAAAGTTTTCATGATAATCTTGTAGGACATTCAAAAAGAAACCTTTTTCTTTTCTAGACTTTTTTTGATATCATGTGTTATTTAGCTTGAAATGTTCATTTATTCGTATGTTTTTTGGAATTTTGGAAATGCTATATGTCTGGTGATTTTTTGTTTGTTTAAAAAATCATTAGGATAAATTGTTGAAATTTTGGAATATTATGAAGAACCGTACAGAGAATTTTTGAAATTTTAAAAAAAGTGGTCCTAAAAATATTCAAAATGAGCTAACGAACTGTTTTTCGGTTTTTGGTTTTAACCGTAAGAATATAGCATTAAAAAGATATAAAAATTAATTTTTTTAAAACTTTTTATTTACTGTTAATGATGTTTTTCATGATTTAAGCCAAAAGATCGCATCTTGTCAAAAAGTAATTATAATAAATTTCTGGATCTTTTTCAAATGCACACTTTTTGTTTACTCATCTTTTACAGAATTTTGCATAGTTTGAACGAAAAAAGTAATTTTTGGATTTTTAATTATTTTGTATGCTGTCAAATTTGAAATTTTTCATTTTCCAAGAAAATTTGCAAAAAAATTCAAAAAGTGATTATGATAATTTTGTAGGGCATTCAAGAAGCAACATTTTTCTGCTCTTGACAGACATACAACAATACAGACATGCATACATACATACATACATATAGACAGCCAGAAAAATGAGTGAAAACCTGTTTTTTGATTCAGGGGGTCTCAAATCGTGGACATTTGACAAAAACAAGGGGGGGGGGGCAAATTTTATACAAATGCC
>JAAAKG020184173.1:0-25544 GCA_010014905.2 Druon quercuslanigerum
AACTTCCTTGAACCTTTCTGAACAACTTTCTCGCTGACAGTTTTCGCTTGCTCAAAATTCGCTCGACTCCCGATACGGTAGAAGTTGTTTGTGCACGAATTATGCACCGTCTTGGAAAAAAATTATTAAAAATTTTTTAAATAAACATTTTGATGTTTTGCTAACGCCATCGGTCGCAAAAAATTAAATTGTCACTCAGGATATATATTTTAAAAATTAAAATTCAAGACTTCATTTTCAGGAGCTCAGGGGCCTCCCCGCCCCAGCAAAATAATTCTATATCTCCTTATTGCATCCGACGCCTCAATTGTACGAACGCACATTTTCTACTTACTGTTCAATGGAAGGACTGATCCACGTCTAAAATATTTCTTTCTAAAATTTTAAACTTATTACCTTGCATTATTTTTAGATCAGACAAGACTATTGTTTACATGCATTTTTAATTCGACTTTCCGCAACCAATATTTTCTTGGTAACATAAAGTTTTTTTTTATAAATTGGAGTAATTTTTAGGTTCTTTTTTTATCCTTCAAATGTCAATTTAAAAAGGTGTAAGAATTTTAATTTTCTGTACCGTTTCATTTCAGGTTCATTGTTTTCCACACTTGAATTATTTCTATTTGAATTCCTATTGATTGGAAAAGATTTCTAAATTTAACTTTTTTCAAACAAGAAAAATGTTTAAATTGGGATATTAATGAAAGATGAATGATGTAGACCATCAAAACTTTCCAATTCAATTTATTTGATTTTTGAATGACTGAAAATGTGATACAATTCGAAGATTAGAAAATAAGGATCAAATGAATTAAAAACATTTTAAAATAATTTTTGTGCATACATATTTTTCTGCATTTGAAATTGCTGACATGTCATTTTAGGTAACCAACGAAAAAATTCAAAAATATTTTATAAATATAAACAGCTTTAAAGAAATCGGAGGTTGCAGCTATGCACAGAATATTATTATCTTTCATTAAAAAATAAACATTAAAATCTGATGAAAGTCAGTTCAATTTACGCCTTAGAACACCGAAAAACCAAAAAACAAAATGTTGTGCTATTTCCTGGTAAGTATAAAATTCCTTATAAATATTGAATTATTCATCCAATACTGAGTGTTTACTGAAGCCTTCAAATTCTGTGTAGGATTATAATTTACATATATCCAAAATTTAAAGTAAGGACAGTCAATATTTGCTCGTTAGTAAATCCTGAATTTAAAAAACCAGAATTTCAGAATATTCTAGAATATTGAGGGATACTTTGTTCAATGATATTTCATTGAAGGATATTTATATAAGGATATTTTAATCAAATTATTTAAAAATGCTACTAGATTACATAATATTTTATTCCAAAATATTCTAGAAAAATTCAGACCATGCCCGTCTTCCAGAATAGTCTAGAATATTTAAAAACACTCTTAAACATTCCAGAACTTTCTGGAATACTCCATAAGACTCTAGAAAAAAATTCTAGATCCTTGCAAGCAATTTTTGAATGTTCTAGAAAAGTCTAGCAATTTTGAGTTAAACATAAAATCTTATGTAACAGATTTACGCAAAAACTTAATAAAATAAAAAAAGATCGACCCGTATTAGACAAAATTAATGAAAATTATAATATCTACCGAATAGGAATGTATAGTCCATGAATCCAATCCGGAAATTGCTGTCCGAGCTCGCGTTAGACTTGACCTGAAAATATCAAGTCGAGTCCGGTTCACCAACAGGAAACCCGATTTCTCATTGTGCCTGACAATGCATGGATTTTTCTACTGAAACGCATTTCTTTATTTTCTTGCTGTATCACGTTTGAAACACAAACTGACTCTTTCAAGAAAGTAAACTACAATGTTTACATTGTTTACAACGTATATTGGAATATTGTTGAAGATACAAAATGTGCAAAGATAAAAATATCCTTTTCAATTCTTTAAAACTTACAGTATTCAAACTCTTTTATATAATATTCTATACACATTCTTTCTTCAAACTTTCTGTTTTACTCAGAAGAATAAATATTTGATTCACTATGAAAGTGAAATAATTTTATTATTAAAATAAACATAGTATTGGATTCAGCAACAATTTTAAATAAAGAATGTTATTATATTAAACTAAGTTACATTTTCAAAACTTCATTTAATTCAGTCATTTTAATTTTATGTGAAGTTATAAATATTTAATTCATTCATTAAGAAATAACTACTTTCTATGAGGCTAATGTAATATAAAACAGCTTTTGCAAGAATTCTATAAAGTTACTGAAAGTAATTAGTTACTCACTGTAAAAGGACACGTTATAATTTAAAAGGGAAGTTTTACTTTCGCAATTTCTTTATTCTTTTTACACGATGAACCATTTTTCACAAAATTATGATCTTTTTAAATTTCTAGAGGCACTTTATAATAAAAAGTGTTGTAATTATTATATATCTAAAGTTATAGTTGATCAAAACAGTGTCAGGACATGACGACTTTGTGAGGATCGTCACTTAGGGCAATTGCTAGAGAGATTGATCAGCAACCTGAGTCAGAACAGTGTTGTGGAATGAACGTGTTATTTAAATAAATAACACGAGAATTCTAGATTAATCAAAAATTCTATAATCCCTTCCTCACATTACTCCGTCCCCCACCGAGTGAGTCACGTCTACCCCGAAGGGGAAATTAAACGAAAGGGCTTAATGGTCTCATAAAATAGCATATTGTGTAAGAAAGAGGATAAGCGGGACTTTTTCGACGAGTATATGATTTCAGTAGGAGCAGATTTTTAACGAAATAATCAGAAATCAGTAGATATCACTACAAATCACATTAAAAAATTAATTATATTTATTTCCAAAAGTTCTCTAGCAATTCCTTTGAATTTGTTAATATTTTGTCAAATCTTTTAAATAATTATACAAAATCCTACAAATTCTTTTACATCTTTTGGTTTGTTTTAAATATCCTTATGTACAGTGGAATCTTTTAAAATAACTTAAAAGCTTCGAAAGTTTTTTAATTCCTTCGTATCCCTTCAAATCGTTAAAATCTGTAGAAAATCCTTCACATGTTTGGAATCACTAGGAATTCCTTTCAAATTATTTCATTAAATTATTTGTCAAATTTATTGAAAAAACTCTTTAAATCAAGCTTAATATCGCTGAAAATCCTACAAAATGGTTAAAATCCCTTGAAATTTTGGGAGTGAACCTAGGGAGTTAAAAGTTCATTTTACTCCCTTGGAAATGAAAAGTATTAAAAAAAACCTCGCTCCACAGGCATTGACAAAAAGTAATTGTTCGGAGGTTTTCAGATCTATTAAACAATATTTTATATCTGTGAAAAAATGATTAAGAAACAATTGCCAGTAATTGTGAATAATTAAATAAATTATTTATAACGTTATAAAAAAATAAAAGTTATTTTTCGAGATTGACAAGAGTTAGCCAATTCAAATCCAGGATTTTTAGTGTAAAATGTAAGAGATAATATTTAAATAACATTGAAAATAGATAATATTTAGCAATTTAAAAAAATGTTTATAAAAATTTTCAGTTTCGATATATTGCTTAATAGAAAGGCCTAATTTTTTACTAAATCAATTATAAGAATATCTTTCCTATAAAAATTTACTCAATTTTTACAGAATTAACTAAGAACGTCCTTACAATGACTTTTCGGTATCGTATTTTGTAAATTCACAAGAATTAAAACTTATTTACGTAATTTTCCTTTAAAGAATTCAGAGTTTGGGTATTTTTAAACGAATAGGCTAAATTTTTTCACGATATCAACTAAGAATGTCTTTTCGAAGATTTCTCTCTATGGTCATTTGAAAAATTATTACAATTATTGATTATTTATAAAATTTTCAAATCAAATTCAGGGTTTGGGTATTTGTCAATGATCAGTTTCAAGTATTTTTTTCGGAATAAGCTAAGAATGTCATTTCAATAACTCGTCGCTATGATACTTTGCAATTTTTTAAGAATTTTTAATTATTTGAATAATTTTCATAAACAAAGTCAGAATTTGTCTATTTTTCAACGAATAGGTTCACTTTTTCCATGAATTCAACTAAGAATACATCTGCGATAATTTTTCAATATGCAAATTTTCAAAAAGTACAACAATTGACGATTATATGAACAATATTTATAAACAAATTCAGGGTTGAGCGATTTTTCAACGAATACGCTTAATTATTGCTTACGAAATCCAGGATTAATATCTTTCCGGTGACTCTGCTATGTTACCTCCCGAATTGACAACAATGAGTAATTAGTTAAACTTTGTCTTGTTGTTGATTTTTCCTTCAAAAATATTTAAACTGTGAATTTGTTTATCAAAATAGTTTATATGATTTCCGAGTTACATCAGTTCTTGATACATACATTTTTCAAAAATATTTTGCCCCACTGGGATTTATTTATAGATACCTTTAACGCAGATATAAGATCTTGCTTGATATATATGAAAATCTTAAAAAAGGTATATGTCTGAAAGTGCATGCCAAAATAAACATCAATTTTGTTATTCAATAAAAAAGGAAACAAATCGCTTATAGAATATTTAAACAGATCAATCTTTTTGAAATTTAAAAAGTTATCATTTAAAAAAAAGTCCAAATCAAATAAATAGTGTAGTTAAAACCGTTACAAGTTGGATATGAGTAGGGTAATTGACAGAAGAGACTAGTTTCTTCAACAAAAGTTCATTATTGTTATATCAAAAATGATGAAATTCAATCATTTTTGATATCACAATAATGAAAATTTTATCCACTGACAGATAATAATTTTTTGAGGAATGAAATTGCTTTCACTATTTTTTTCTGGTTCATTAAATTCATTAAAAATTCTGTTTTAAAGTTGCCTGATGATTAATTATCTCAATTTTTATCGAAAATATATTTTATGTGTTTTCATGAGAAGTGCTGTTCGGTACGGGGTGAATAAATTGTTGACAGGTTAGGCTTGGGTTATTACTTTGTGGCTTGCATATTAAAATAATTGTTTTGATTTTATGTTGCTATCGCAAACAAACAGTGCTACCAGCGAAAAATTTTTAGCTAAATTAGAAAGTTTATGCCTTTTACTAACAAACCTAAATAAATTTTGTTCTATTTTGTTTCGTCTATGATCGTTTGTAGCAACGAATCTCGTGTTTGTATGTTATATACGACCTTGTTTGCAGTTATAAAATTTGTACAAAAAATTGAAAAATAATAATCATCACTGTCTAAATAAGAAAACAGTTTTGAATAACATTTTTTTATTACTGTTTCATGAATTTATACACAGTGTCGTTCGAAAAGAAGAGTAACATCTGAATAAGATTGCAACATGTTTAAAAAGTATAAAAAGCAGGATAACAGACTAATATGATACAAATAAATTATTATACAAATATACATTATTATATTTAAAATTAATGTTTTGGCTTTAATTTAATACATAATACTTTCTGCTCTTATTCATCATTCTACAATGTTATAACTTCAAAAGTTTTTTATCCACATCGAACTGGTTTCCCCCAGACTAGAAATTGATTTATCCACAGAAACTTTTTTTCCCCACTGTGACATGGAAGGTCAGCAGATCTTTGAGAGTCAATAAAAAGTTAATCAGCAACTTGCAGCTTGTTATGTCGAGTTATGAAAAAACTCTGGATGCAATAAGTGGGAGGGGTCATGAATGCGAGAAGCAGCGTCGTTTGACTTAAGAATAAACGAGACCCGCTGCAATATAAACACGACCCGCGACTCGACGGCTAGATTGCTTTTGAGAAATGAGGTCGGTTTTCTTTTTACCCCTTTTTTACCCTTTTATCCCCCAGTCCTCTGTCTTTCCGTCGCGAGACTTTTATACCTGTTACATTCTAAGAACCTTTCTGAAAACGCTTTTACTGGTAAACCCTGGGATGAAGAGTGCTCGACGAATTTTCGAGACGACATATATAGGTATATATATATTTATATGTTCGATGCACTTTTTTTGGAAGTCGGTGAAAGTACCTTACTAGTATTGAGCTTCGTGAAAAGATATTTAAATAAGACAAAATATTCCACATTAGGTTTAAAAAGACCACTCCAAAGTGGTTTGGACATGCTCATTATATGGTAAATGTCCCCGTCATCGAGACAGTTCTAATGATCCTGAAACTACGTTTTAATTTGAAAATATGGTTATACTAGCTGCAAATTAGATATTGAGAGCTTCGAATTTATTGGTGTTTACAAAAAGTAAACATATTAAAAAAAATAAATATATATAATGCAACCATTTTTTTAAATACAATGACAAATCAAAAAAAAAAATTTCTATTTAAAACGGTAATTTTTCGAGCTGGAAAAGGGATGCGGAAAATTATTTTGCATCCCATCCCTTTCGCAGCTTTATCCTAAGCACATTTAAGTTAGAATTAAGTTTTCAATTAAAAAAATGAATAGTTAAATTTAAAAATTTTTTAAATGAATACTATTACAAACCCTATTAGTCTCTGCCAGAATTATTTTTTTTTCAAAATTCATAATGAAAAAGTCTTTCCTATTCATACATCAAATTTGTTGTATGTCGATGGAAAAAGTTGTTCTGTTTAAAACAGATATTTCAAATATTACGAATCAGCATACCTTCCTTACTCTTTAATCAAATGTATTAATATTATTAGTCAATCGATTCGTCTCGAGCCAAGGAATCTTTATATGGTTGCAAAAAGTTTGTATTATTTTAATGAAAAAAGTTTTACTATAAAAAACCGAATTAAAAAATTATTAAGTGCTAAAAAATGAAATAAATATTAGGAGAAATCCTTTGGTCAGTTTCAAGATATTATTGTTAAAAATAAGCCCTCCAAGTTTGATCAACTTATCTGTAACCATTTGAAAGTTATCGTGTTCACCAAAAAGTGTGACATCAACACATCCAATCCCCCCCACACACACCTGGACAAGTGCTTAGAACATTGTGTTAGATATTTTTAAATTGATAATTGTTTGCTAAAATGATGTTCAAAACAAGTTAGTAAGAAAATTATCGATTTCATCTAAACAAGATTTCTTCAGTTATTTTTGGAAGTCAACAATACCCTATGAGTAACTTAAAAAGAAAAAAAGAACAACAAAATGTCTCGTTCTTGATTGAAAATCTTTTCTGAACTCTTTCAAGGAGTTCAATTTCATATCAGATATTCTACTTTAGATCTTTAATATTGCTATAATTGCATAAGCAGTGCTTCCTCGGAAAGAATTTAATTTGTATTTATCCTTGATGAAAGTCAAAATATATTTATTAAGAAATATTACTGACAGGGATCGAGCTGTTCCACTTTCAATACATGAAAATGATAAACCACTGGATACGAGAATACAATATTTGAATTAGTACTAGAGTTAATATATTTTTGGTTGTTTTTTTTGGTAAGCTAATATATAATAAGTTTTAAATTACAATATTTTTATTAATTTACAAGATTTTACCATGACTTTTCTGTTATAAATAATACCCGGATAATTATTTATTTAAAAAACTTATTGAGTCTGGGTAGTTATAAAGTGGATTTTGGAATTATTAAAGGAATGTTCTGGATAAAACGAGAGTATCGGATTAAGAAAGGTGTCCAGAAGGGATGAAAAAGAGGGGTTTCTATTCTAAAAGCTGTTTAAGGCGTTGGAAAAGGCGATTTCGCCGGTGATAAATTATTTATTGGTTTTTATTTATAATTGTTCATTATTTATTTATTTTTTAAAGGTCACAGAAGATTTTAATGTAGTTCAATAGATTCATTACATTAAAACGAAAACATGTTATACTTAATATATTTTTGTATTTCAAAAATGGGGAACTTTTTATCGTTTAAAAGTTAAACTAATTGACAAATCTGTATATATTATAATTATATTTACTCATGCGAGCCTGCTAAAATCAGACAATCAATTTGTCTTATCATAAACATTACGTTTAGTACTTACAATAATGCTATATTCCCAAAATTAAGAAAAATTTTCTGTAACAAAAGTTAGAAAAATTTACACATCTGCACATATCATAACTTTATTTGGCCATAGAGTTCTTATAATAATTAAAAAAAATTAATTTATATGTAAATGAAAAATTAAAAACTACAAAAATGTTTAAAGATGAACATTTTTCTATGGAGATAACTATGATTATTCTATACAATTATGTTCATTGATTACAACTTTATCTTTTCTAATGTTCGACTCCTTTTAAATCTACAGTAAAAGTCCTTAACATTTTTTGATATTTGAAATTCTTTTTTTTTTTGTTATTCTGCGGCAATCAATTAATAAACCTTAACAATGGTTGTCAAAAAAGATATATTTATCATGTACATTTTTCATTGCATAACTTCCTCGACGAGGAAGCAATTATGTGCAAATAATTTACACCAATCTTAGAGTTCATTGTATCAGTGTAACAATATTTTTGATTCATATCTTTTTACTATTAAATTCATTTTAAGGATGCAAAACTTATTGCTTTCACCAAAGAAGTTATCTTATTTTTATTAATTTCACTTTTCTGAAATATTTTCTAAACATAAGCTATAATTGTATATTTTTAATTGTTGGCAATCAGATGCAATTATTAAATCTGGATTAGGTTTAATTATTGCGTGTTTAATTGAATTTAACTATCTTAAAAATATGCATATCATATTTTATTAAAGGATGGTAAATGAAGCACTATGTGCTAAGTGCGGAATTTAAATATCAGCTAAAGTGCTTCCGTAGAACACATTGAACACACGCCTGACACGCAAACCTTACTTTCAAGAAGAACTAACGGAAAGTGATCTTTATTCAAATTTTATTTCCATTTCAGTACCCAAGCAATTATGCAGTGATCTTATCCTTCGTTTTGCATATGTTGAAAGTATCCTAACATCCTTCGATTAAGGGGCTTTTGAAACCGTTTAGTCACTAATCCTCATTCCTCAATAGCACAGCCATAATAGCAGGCTTCAGCTTTCACTAAAATTTGTTCAAATATTAAAAGTCTCATTACAAAAGTCTTTTAATGCAAAAAAATCCGCAAGTAAAAGCTTGAAAGCACAATTAACAAATTAAAATAAAATATAGTAAAGTGTGTTCTTTATTTCGACTCAAGTCATATATGGTAAGACCTTTGAGGTTAACAAAACGAGTTGTGAAATCCGAGCTTTACAGAATAAACAATTTCGCGAGCAATTTTGCAATAAGGTAATTAGAAAAGTAAATTAGTTTGGTGTATTAGATGTTGAATAGTAAAAATAACAACATTTTGTCTGACTACACCTGTAGGACGGACACAAAATATTTATAAGTTAATAAAAACACGCATTATGAACGTCAATTCTTGCTTTGTCATTATCGTAGAATAATGATTGTAAATGTGAAAATGCTAAAAACATTTTTAATTAAATTTTTCTGAAAAAATCTTCTCACTTCGCTCTGCTGGGAATCGAACCACAGAACTTCCGATTGCCGGCGGGTGCTTTCTCATTAAGTTGCGTGAGAGATCGAATGAATCTTTTTTCATTAATACACGCTATCTCAAGCCAGGTGTTACACCTAGGATACGAGTAAATTTAAGGAATCTCTATTATCATCAGAGCCAGTTACTATCGATCAGTGTAGATGCCATTCCAAAATCTGTGAAAATTAAAATTAAAAATATTGATCAAGTTAACTCTTCAAATAACAGAAAATATTTATCGACATTTCTGACTAGGCATCGAACCACAAAAGTATCGATTGCCGGTCGAGTTTGATTTACAGGGGAGCAAAGTGAGAAGATATTTTCTCAGATAAATTCAATTTAAAATTAAAAAAATTTATTTTCCATCTAGCCAGAAATGACGTTAAGTATTTTTTGTTATTTGTACAGTTTCCTGGATCAATAGTTTTGATTTAAATATGCACATATTGTGAAATGACATCTACACTGGTCAATAGTAACTAGCCTCTAATGGTAATACAGATTCCTTTAAAAACATAAATAATTATTTCATGAATTTTTTCACAAAATGGCAGAATTTTCTACTAAAAAGGGTAAATTTTTAACAGAATTTATCATTTTCCTCTAACTTCTGACGAATTGTCTAGTACTTGCTAACATTATGCTTAGTTAGTATATTAAAAATATAGTAACGATGAAAAATACTAATCTGAAATTCAAATTCATGAATATATTCTTCACGAAAATTCCCGATTACACCCAAGAATTAATATAAATTTCATATCCAACTCACAACTAATATAAATTTGAAAATTCTCTGTTTTAAGCCAAAATCATAATTATTTTCAAAAATTCCCTCTTCAAATCCAAATATTAAATTCTTATCGAAAATTCTCCGTTTCAATTCAGAATTATAATTCTTTCGCACAATTTTTTGTCCCAATTCAGGATTGCAATTCTTTTCTAAAAGACCCCCTTTCAATTCAAAATTTTTGTTCTTTGGAAACATTCCCTGCTACAATCCAGAATTTTGTTGTTGTTAAAAATTTTTAGTTCTAGCTCTGAATTGGTTAAAAGTAAAAAATACTATGTTCCAACTCAGAATTTATTTAAATTTCCGTGTTTCAAATCAAAATAATATTTGTTTTAAATTTTATCTTCCAATACATAATGAAATTTGTTTATTGTAAGTCTCTAAAATACCGTAAAATATATTTAAATCCCAACAAATCCCTAGAAATTCTGTGATATCCTTGAAATCGATTGCAATGTTCGTAAATTAAAAAAAAAACAGTGAAATCCCATCAAATCCGTTAAATCCCTACAAAGTTCGTGCAAGATTTTGATATTCCGTAAGAGAGTATCTACTCAAATTCTGAAAAAGTATTCTAACAATTCCAGTGGTTTTCCTGGTACATCTATATTCTTTGTGGTAACATGTTTCTTAATTCGAGTATTCAGTACCGGATTTTTTAAAGCAATTTAGACCCTGCCCCTTAAAATCATTACATAATATTTAAATTTACCCATTTATTTTCCATCTGTAAATGACTTAATTGCAATTAATAAACATTATTGAAAAATTGATTTAAAAATTTAAATATGCGCAAAATAATTTCACGAGTTTATTATGAATTCTTCAGTCCTTAAAAATTTTTAATTTAAGATACCTTACTTTTCAAATGTAAAATTAAATAATGGTGTTGTTTGTTTTGGGAAGGCAACTTTAAAATATGACAAACATTTTTCTTATGGCACCAATTTAAATTCAATTTTTAAGTCCATGAATTTTATTAATGATTAAAACAAATTTTTAAATTATTCTCTTGCATGTCGGTAAATTTACCTTTTCAAATAGAACAAATTTGTTATTTAATATAATATTAAAATAATCTAAAAAAATCTAAGCATGCTCAATATGATATTAAATATATATATATATGATATAATATGAACCAATTAAGGTTCAATTATGTTTCAGTACATTTTGACACCGTTTCATTGTTCAAAATAAAACTTAATTTTTTTCTTTGTATTCTTCATGTGAAATCTCTCACTCGACATTAGTTAAATCACAGCGAAAACACAACCTTGTCGCAGGTCACAGATAGTCACCCATCCGAGAGATAAGAGATACTATTAAATACAACAAATTCGTATTTTTATTAATTTTACATTCTTCATTAAAAATTGCGTGTCACAAAGAAGTGGGTTGATGTAAAATATTAGATAATATCGAGTAATATTCTGGATAGTGGATAACATGTAATGCTAGCCTCGCTCTCGTTCTTGTCGAGTCAGAGCATAAATACTTGTCACGTAACTGGACTCCTGACCTCATGACCGAAGAGGATCAGTTATCAATAAAATTTGTTCAGCCTTCCCGAAGTTTTCTTTTTATTAAAGTAGCACATTTTCTCGTAGGTGTGACCTAAAGAAGAAGAAGAAGAAGTAGAAGAAGAAGAAGAAGAAGAGCATCAAACATGACGAGCAGCACGGAGGATTACGGGTCGGAGCTGCAGGAGTTGCATTGGGGTGGTAGCACCGGGTCTCACTTCTTGCGCAATGGTTCTCAATTCATGAGAAGCGGAACTGGTGGTTGCTATGAGGCTGAGGACCTGGAACCGCAAAACAGGCATCAGAGCACCCAAAATCGTGGATACTACAGTCCCCCTGGAACCAGCTACACAATTGTCGAAAGGCCACCCAGTGCCCCCCAACATCACTCCTCCCACACCACCCCTTATCGGCACAGAGGGCACACTACTTCAACAGGACCCATTTCGCCGGAACAAGTCATTAGGTATTGTCAAATTTACTCTTTCTCAATATCCGAGGGGCCACTCGCTATGAAACCTGGAAATGTTAAAACTGTGATTGCGGCAATCTGTATTGACTTCGTATAGAGACTTCCAAGATTCTATTTAGTCTAAGAGCCGAATAGAGATAGTTTTGTAACTATTTGACTGCCGGATCAAATATATTTTTTATGAAATTTCATATGCAGACTTACGTGCTTTAACAATCTTTGCCCGGAAAATGTTGTCAAGCCTATTAGTATTGAAATCATTTTTAATTGACTATTTTCGTTTTTGTAATTAAGTGATTACCAAAAAAAAAACAATTAATATTAAAATTTTCGACGACAAAGAATATGCTCAGGTACTCTTGCCCACCATATTTTATTTTTAATTAAATATTTAATTATCAAATATAATTGTACAGTATTATCCGCCGAAATTAAGTGTCAGTGATAAATAATTTTTTTTACTTACTATTGTTTTATGACACAACCTACTCTTTATTAAGGAAATAAAAATATAATAGTTCATAAAATCAGATAAATAATACTCATCACATTTGTCATTCGTAAAAAAGTTTTATTATATAACAAAGACATACAAGAAGAGTAATTTAATGTGAAAATTATTGTAATAGTCAACATCACTCAATATCTGATTCATCGGAAGTCATAAGATGACCTACGGTCAGAAAAAAACTAATTATTATCTTCTTGTTCAGGACATCTTTCAGTTGATTGTGCACTAGAATCGGAACATTCATGATGTTTTCCATCTATTAAAATACTTGGAAGCATCTAAAAATTTTATTTTATTTATTTAAAAAATTGTCATGATAAAAATATTTACAAATTAATTAATAATCATAACTCTAAAAATAAAAAAATAAAACCGTAAAAACATTATTTGTATTTTTATTAAGTGAATGTAATTAAGATTGGAAAAAAGTTATGAATTAAAGATGTGAGTCTTAAAATAATTTTTTTTTATATAATTATGGCTGAAGTTGTGTTATTAATCTAAACTGAATAATTGTGTACTTACTTCATGATTAGTGACAAATTTTTGGAACTGCTCTTTATATTTACTTTTTAGAACAGTAAATTTACTAAATTTAAAAAAAATTTAAACAGTAAATTTAGCAAGTTTTGAATGTTTCATTGTTGAATTCCAAAACTAATTTCGACGAATTACATAAAAAAAACTTTCGTGACATCTTTTAAGTAAAATTCGTCCAATATTTCGCAATATAACATTTAGAACGTGCCCTGCATAGTAGCCCAAAAATAGTTTTGACTTTTACTTTTTTGATTTTTAAACGTTATATTCTGGCAAAACTATCTCTTGACCATTTTTTTCTAGGCAATAATATGTTCTCGCGTTTTTTATGTCATTATCTTAATTTTCATATAAATTTTGAATGGTTATCTGATTAAAAGAGTGAACTTTATTATGTTACCTATTCATACCTGTCTGTCAGATTGTCCTGACTGGAAGCGAGTGGGCAAGAGTACCTGGGCATATTCCTTGTATTCGAAACTGTAAATACGAACTGGATTTTATTGGTAATCACGTAATTATAAAACGAAAAAAGTCGATTAAAAATGACTGAATTACTAATAGCCTTGAAAAAGTTTTCCAGACAAAATTCATAAAAAATATATTAGATCCAGCAGTCAAATGGTTACAAAACTATCTTTATTCGGCTCCTACTAATTGAGATTGCCGGGAGTTCCGATTTTCGTATTTAGTCGGCTGTTCACCCTCATTTCTGCTCATACTTGACTAAAGATTTCCAAAAGATTTCTCACGAATGCTATATTGTAAAGAGATTTCCAAAAGTTTCTTTAAGAGTTCTTTTAAGGTTTTACGATTTGTTAGTGAGTAGCCGCTCATCAATATCGAAAATGTATATTCTCAAATATTCTATAAAATTCTCGAATATTCCTATAAAGAGACATTACATAGTTATACCCTTTTCTTTTGTAAAAACGGGGTATGATAAAGAAGTTATTAAAAGAATTTTATTTTGTATAGGTATTATTTGCGTATTATAGGTATTCTTTCTTTCTTTTTTGTTTTAATTAATTGTTTAGCTAGCTTTGAAAAATTTACTGAGGTGCATGAGCCATGTATAAATTTGACTTAGCTGAATCATCAATCAAAAAATTTAACTTTATTCAGCGCGTAAGTCATGAGTGCTATTTTTCGACACCAATTTAGCTGAAAATTAAATTTAAAAAATCTTGCCGACTCAACGCACTTCACTCGACATGATGCAATTAAATGTAATAAATTTGCTTTTTATAATTAAATAAAACTATCTGAAACCAAAATGTTAAACTTCCGAAGTTTCAACTTAACGAAATTCATAAATTCCCAAAATTTAGAATTCCCAACAAAAAATATTTAAATTTAATATTTTTTTCTGTAGGAATATTGTTTTATTTTATTTTATAAGGTGCACAATGCGTACTGCATTCATTTAAATAAAATAGAGCTCTAAAAAATGTTAGACTATGCACGAATACCTGTAAAATAAACCATTATTTTAACTAATAAATAAATTAGAAATATTTTTAAAAACAATTTCTACTAATTTCTCAAATTTGACAACACGCGGTTTAAATTGTGCGATTTCGGGAATTTAATAATTTCGTGAATATCTTTTACAATGATTTGAAACTAAATAAATTCTTTCTTCGACGGACGATACTTATGCATGTTAAATCATATATTCTTCCTAATGTCTGACGGTCCACATTAATTAAAATAAAATTGAGCAAAAAACCATTTTTTCGAACTCAAAATTTATTTAATTAAAAACTCCTCTCTAAATCCTTAACGTTTCGTTACAATGCGTACCTTTTTCAGAAGGTTTGAACATGAATAATTATATTTTTACATTTAGTGACATTAAGAAGAACAATCATAATAAATCATTACGTAGCTTAATATAAATTTATCTGAATTATCGAAGTTTACATTAGTCAAAAACATCAGATTAATGTCGTAGAGTAAAAACAAAATAGAAAACTATGTCATTGGAAATTTTTCACTCAAATTTGTTCATAAGTCAAATTTTAAAAGCAATAAATAAGGTTATAATAAAGTCTAAAAAAATAAGTGAGACTTTAAACGATTAAGGACTACATTTTAAATAAATTAAAAAAGGAAACTTTATATTATGTGAGGAAGGGAAGGACGAACAGAAATTTATAGTTTAGAAATACCTGCAGCCAGTGTACATACGTAATGAACGTTTACAAAACAATGAACGAGTTTTCATTGAAACTACTGATAGTAAGCGCTAAAATAAGTTTAAATTTAAATCGAGAAATTTTGTAACTAAAAAAATGACATTATTTTATAATGATCTGATAAATTTTATTAATATTTAGAATTTCAGTGCGTAAATTAACTGAAATCTTTCGAAGTTTATTTATAAAAATAGACCCAATAATACGTCTTTGATACGGGTTTTTCCTGTAGCTAATATTTTCATATTTTTAAAATCAAAATCAAAGTAATGATTAAAATTCTTATGAAAAAAATTTGGCTGAAAAATGTCCAATGACATAGTTTTTTATTTTGTTTTTACTCGACAGCATTAATCTGATGTTTTTGACTAATTTAAACTGCGATAACTCAGGTAAATTTGTATTAAATTACGGAATTATTTATAATGATTGTTCTTCTTAATGCCACTAATCGTAAAAATATAATTACTCAGGGTAAAATCTTTTGAAAAAGGTAGGTATTGTACCAAAACGTTAATGTTTGAGAGAGGAGTTTTTAATTAAATAAATTTTGAGTTCGAAAACATGGTTTTTTGCTCAATTTTATTTTTATTTATGTGGACCGTAAAACATAAGGAAGAATATAAGATTTAACATTCGTGAATATATTGTCACTATTGTTGTCAAGAAATAGTCGCATTTTTAATAGTTGAATTTCCAAACCAAAGAGAAGAATTTTTTAAAGGAGATTTTAATTTTGAACCCATATCCAGATTATTTAACTTTCAAGTTAAAAAAGAAGTTTTCTGTAAAGTAGATTAATTTTCAAGCTGAAAATATGAATTTTTAAAAAAAAATTTTTTTTACCTAAATATTTGAATCTTTAACCAAACAGACGTAACTTCAACTAAAAACTAAAATTTTTCAACTAAGTAGTTCAACTTTTACCCAAATAGTTGCATTTTTAATTTATAAAGATCAATGTTCAACAAATTAGTTGAACTTTCGATAAAAGAGATGTATTTTCAAGTAACATAAAATTATAAAACTTTAACTGGGATTATAGCTGACTTTTTAAATCTAAAATATGAATCGTGAATAAAAAAGTTAATTTGTAACAAAATATTTAAATTTTCAACCTAAAAAGATGATTTTTTAGGAGAGTGAAATTTTTAATTAAAGAGATAAATTTGCTACTAAAATGAAGAATCTTTAACAACAAAAAATTAATTTTGCAACCAAATAGGTTAATTTTCTACAAAAAGTTCAATTACAACCGAAAAAGATGAATTTTTAGGAAAATTATGTATATCTCAATAAAATAACAACATTTTCCAACAATTAATCAAATTTTTAACGAAAAAAGATGAATTTTCGACGAATAATGTAATAGTGGATATTTTACAAGACATTTATTTTTTATTTTTAATTAAAAACAGTTCAATTCAACCAAAAAATATACATTTTTAAGAAAATATTATTTGACTCCTGAACCAAAGAAGATTAAGAATGAAATTCAATGTTTATTAAAACGACTCTATATTCTTAGCCTATAAATTCTACAAATTCTTATTTATTTATCGTGGACTCCATGGTATTTCTTTCACCTTTCTATCCTTTTCCAGTTAAATTCGTATCCAATCAGAAAATTCAATATTTTTTTTTATTTGGTTCAAATTTAAATTATTTTGTTGAAAATTTAACCATTTTTTTAAAAAAGTCTTCCTCATTGGTTGAAATTTCACAATTCGGCTGATTAAATTTTTATGTTGAAAATTCATATTTTCTACTAGAAAATTTGACTGTTTTTCAGAAAAATCATATTTTCGGCTTAAAAGTTCAACTACATAATAAATTTGGTTGAAAATTTGTCTTTTTGGGTAGAAAAAACATTTTTTTGTTCAAAATTCAATTTTTTTCTTCAAAGTTCATTTTTTAGCTGAGCATTCAATAATTTTGTTTAAAATATCAACTATTATATTTTCATGTAAAAAATGAGTTATTTTATGTTAAAAATTGAACTGTTTGATTGCACTGTTTTATCACGAATTAATTTTTTTTTTGAAGATTCATATTTTTCTTGGAAAATTCGTCTCTTCAGTTGAAAAATAAAATTTTTGGTTGAAAACTACGTTCTTAGTTGACAAATACCTGCTTCGATCAAAATTATCTCATTTTTAAAAAATTAGATTGCTTTGTAGCTCATTTCTCGTTTTGTTTTGGAAATTCAACAATTCGGTAGCAAATTCAACTGTTTAGTTGGTAACGTATTTTTTTTATTAAAAATTATTTGGTCAAAAAGAAAATTAAACTACCCCATTCTTTGTTGATTATTGGTATTTTTTTATAAAAAAAATAGTCTGCTCTGTTGAAAATTCAACCATTTGGTAGAAATTTCAAAAATTTGTTTTTCTCATTGAAAATTAATATTTGTAAGTGAAAATTTAATTAATTTATTTTTGGGTAAGAATTGATCTTTTACAGTCTAAAATTTGAACTATTTGATTCAAAATTTGTATTTTTGGTAGAAAAGTATACTTTTTCATTAGGAACTTACCTACTTTGTAAAAAATTTGTTCTTTCTTCAGAATATTTACTTCTTGGTTGAAAATCCAACTCTTGTTGACAAATTAAAATTTTTTGTTTAAAAACTGATCTCTTTTGGTAGAAATATAATCTTTTATGGTTAAAAATGTAACTACTCAATTGTAACAGAATCATTTTTGGTTTCGGATTTCGATTATCTTCTTAAAAATTAATTTCCTAAGTAAGAAATTCAACTTTTTTCTAAGCATTCGCCTTTTCTGGTTCAATTGCACTTTTTTTTAATTTTTAATGAAAATATTTTCTTTGTTAAAAAATATCAGTTATCACATTTATTTTGGTGATTTATTTTTTTTTTTTTTTTGCTGAAAATTCGATTACTTAATCGAAAATTACACTACATTGTAAATTCATAAGAAACAGTAAGATCTTACGAAAATTCTCTCTCCCAAATTATCTTACGTTATTCTTCGATGTCCCGTAAATTAAATTAAATTAAATTAAATTAAATTAAAGAGGTTTCAGAAAGGGTTCAGAAAAAAACCTTTACGTAAAGTAAATCTTGACCCCTAAATACGATAAATTTATAACAAAAATATATGTTCTAACCTACTATTTAAAAAAAGTCTGTAGGCGTCTCAAAGAGCAAATGCTTTGTTTTGTATGAAAAAAAATGTTAGCTGCAAAATTTTCCATTGCTAAAGCGCTGATAAAAAATGTTGTCCTAGACTTTTCGGCACTGGACTCTCTTCGGATAGGCGAAAAGCTGATAGAAGAACTCCAGCTTCCAGTCCTGCCAGTGTTTCTGCTCTCAGGAATTCCTCCTCTTCTTCACAGCAACAGCAACTGAACGCTCAAAGTCCCCAAACACCTCCAGGGCCTCAAGCCCTAAGTTTACAGGAACTCACTGTGAGAACAGTAACAATGACGAGAGAACCTCCGGAATCTCACCATGGCTTCGGCATCTGCGTTAAGGGTGGCAAAGACGCCGGTAAGATTGATAAATCTCTCTATTTTCTCTTCCATTTTTTTTCAATTTTACACAAAGCTTAAGGTCGTTTCTTACCAGATCGAAAAAACATGAGGGCTTTATTCTATCTTTTAATGGAAAATAAAATAAACCCAAGAGGCTCATAATTTTTAATTTCGATGTATACATGTGACAGACTCAAAGTGGGGCAAAACATGTTTCTGTGAACAAATCAATTTTTAGGATACATACGAGTATTGTACATTTTTTAAATTTTATGTCCGTATTTCCGGGCACCTATTTTAAATTTGACACATTTGAATTCAAAATTCCGAATCAGCGACCTAAAAGCCCTGAGTGGAGTATTGGCAGTTATTAGCATATTTAAATCCAGATTTTAATTCTAAAATGTAAGAAAAATTACTTTTTTATTAAGATTATTTTAAAAAAATTTAAATAGGCAATTGTTTAAACAGTTTTCAGGAACAAATTCGAAGTTTGGATATTTTTCATCAAAGAGGCTGAATTTTTTTGGAATCAACTAAGAATGTCTTCCGAAGACTTTTTACTATGATAGTTTACGAATTTAAAAAACTTATTAATTATCTGAAAAATTTTCTTTAACCAATTCAGAGTTTGCAAAATTTTCAAAAAATAATCTCAATTTTTTTACGGAATCAACAGAAAATCTCTTTGGAATGACTTTTTGCTATAGAGCTTTCTAAATTGACAACAATTATAGATTTCTTAAACATATGTACATTTTTTGAATTTTAAGTCCGTATTTCGGGGCACCAATTTTGAATTTGACATATTTGAATTCAAAATTCGGAATCAGCGACCCAACAAACCTCTAAGTGCAGTATTGGCAGTTATTAGCATATTTATGTCCAGATTTTAAGAATTATAAAATGTAAGAAAAATTAATCTTTTACTACGATTATTTAAAAAAAATTTATTACGCAATTGTTTAAACAGTTTTCAGGAACAAATTCGACGTTTGGCTATTTTTCATCAAATAGTCTTAATTTTTTTGGAATCAACTAAGAATGTCTTTCGTAGACTTTTTACTATGATACTTTACAAATTTAAAAGACTCATTAATTATCTGATCAATTTTCTTTAACAAATTCAGAGTTTGGAAAATTTTCAAAGAAGAAGCTCAATTTTCGTACGGAATAAACAAAAAATCTCTTTGGAATGACTTTTTGCTATAAAGCCTTCTAAATTGACAACAATTATTTATTACTTAAACAATATTGATAAACAAATTCTGAGTATAGCTGGTTTCCAACCAAAAAGCTGAATTTTTGTTTACGAAATCGACTAATGTTGTCTTTCTGATGACTCCATGCTCTGATACTCAGTTGTTTATAATTTTTTTGTAAATAACATATAATTGATGCCAACCTTTAAAGTATCGAAAATTTGTTTACGAAAATTGTTTAAATTATTAATAAATCTTATAATTTTTTAAAGTATTATAGGAAAGAGACATGGGAAAGACATTCTAAGTTGATTTCGTAAAAAATTAGCCTGCTCGTTGAAAAATATCCAAACTGATAATTCGTTAAAAAAATTATATAAGCAATTGAAAAATTGAATCTATTTTTAATTAATCTTAATAAAAGATTAATTTTTCTTCTATTTTATACAAATACTCAAGATTTGAATAAGCTAAAGATTTCTAATCCCAAATAATAACTTTTATTCATTCATTTTTTTATAAACGTACACAATAAACCATTTTTTTATATTATGCTTAGCTATTCGAAATTATTTTTAGATATTCTTAGCCCATTCAGTTTTGCTGTTTAATAAAAAATTAAATACATTTTTCATCAAGCACCCAAGTACACAAATCTTTTTGAAATGTAAAAATCTTTTTGTTAAGGTTCAAATCAAATAAATAGAGTAGGCTAAAAATTAGCTAAAACGCCTAAAATTAAATTTTCTAGAATAACGCGTTGAAAGTTTGAAAGCACTCTTCCGTTATTTTAAATTTCTTTGCCGCAATTTTTTACCCAAAAATTGCACTCAGGAGTTTTTCCAGGTCGCTGAATCCGATTTTGAAACAAAAATGGCCAATTTCAAAATGACTGCCCCAAAATAGCGGCCCAAAAATTCCAAAAATGTACAATATTCCGAATTTTTTGATAGGTTGCTGATTAGGGAACTTTTTTGGGTCGCTGCATCTGAATTTGAAGTCCAATTGCCTTAATACAAAATGGCAGCAGCAATGGGAAAAAAAGCCAAATTAAAAATGGCTGACCCAAAATAGTGGGCCCGAAGTTCAGAAAATGTAAAATACTTAAACTTTCTTGAGAAGGTTATTAATTACGAGATTTTTAGGTTGCTGAATTCGAATTTACAGTTTAAAAAATGATAAACTGAAAATCATGGGCCCATCATTCAAAAAAATTTAGAACCCTCGGACTTTCTAAAACAAATGTTCACTAAAAGGGTTTCTTGGGTCACTGTTTTTTTTTTGTGTTAAAATTTCCAAATTAAAAATAGCTGGCCCAAAATCGCGGACCTAAAATTCAAAACATGTAAATTTTTTGGACTTTTCTGAGAAGATTATCATCTAGGGGGATATTTGGGTCGCTAAATTCTAATTTGCAGTTAAAAGTGCTGAATTCAAAGTATTCAAAGTAAAATAATCCAGTATTAAAATATACTAAAATACTTTTTCTCCTTATGAAGATAATAAAATGTTAGAAAAACAAACTTTGGCTTAAAATATTGGGTAAAGCTCAATGAATATAAATATCCAAGTCATATTTTTTTAAAGGTTTGGAACAACGAAATTCACTAAAATTGACGTATTCCACACAATAAAAAAATATTTTTTAATTGAACGAATAAATTTTGTTTAGAAAAAGTAAAAACAAAAATTTAATTCGATCGGAAAATATAGTAGATATTTAATTGTTTATAATGCTATAGATAACTTAAAAATAGTTAATTATATTTAAATATATAAATAGAAAAACGTTTAGTGTTGATTTAAAACTTCTGAAAACTAATTTACACAATATTTTGTTTCGTAAATACCGTCTTTATTCATAAAATTGTTTAAAAAATTGATTACAAAAGTTGTGTAGAACTTCCCTGGACAATCATATTACGAGGGCTTTTCTTGATATATGTTAAACTAAAGTTACCCTCTAAACCTCTCGGTGGATACAAATGGATTAGTGGCGACCCCTTTCTTCGAAGCCGTTCACAATGTGGAATTGATTGAATTGGATTACACATAATTTCCTGTAAATTCAAAAGATTACAAGCGGCAATTTAACCATTACGAGTTAAATAGTTTCTTTGTTATTTCGATACAATTGTTCAAGATCCTTAATATTGATTTGTTTATTTTAAACATTTAATGTTTAATTTTTTAAATCAAGGATAGAGAACAATTTAAAAATCATAAAATTATAAAAGTTGTCTGATTGAAAAAATTTATTCTGATTTTATTGTGAATTTTGTGGTAAGGACGACCTTGAGTGTTATCACATCCATTGCTCTTTTAAAACTGCTTTCTCTTTCTCGACAAAAAAAGTTTCTAGCTTTCGACGAATCGTCGGAAATAATCCTCTTAGAAAATAACTGCGGCATTTTTATCCATCATTATTGTGACGAAAATATAGCTTAAACTATGTAAAATTTCACGATGATTCGTCAAATATGTTGGCTGTATTTAAGATTAAAATGTTTTCTAAAAAGCTTTTGTCTGTTAAGAAGAAAAAGTCGAGAGGGTGAAGAAAGATTTTTTTCAGTCTATTTTTTTTTAAGAACTTGTGAATATCATCGAAGTGTCTCCTCGAAAAATAAGGCACTAAGAAATTATTATGACAATGCATAATTTAATTAAAATATTCTCTATGAAGGTTCTCAAGAATTTTCACATTTTCAAAAGAGAAGTTTAAACAATATTCATTATTTTATGAAATAATTAAAATACTACTTACTTAACTCAGACTTTATCCCTTATAATTAACATAAAAAATTCAAATTTTGGAGGAGACCTTCGATTAATCGATCATGAAATTAGGAATAGAGATAGTTAATGACTGCGGTGTCTTTCTTGTTTCGCTGAACCAGATGTGCAGTCAGGTAACAGTGTAATCCCCAAAAGAGAAATAAAAGTCTGAAAACCATCGAGGCTACGATAAAGTGAAAAATAAAATAATTACGGAATTAATTTAATTATGTGTTTCTTAAGCTCATTAAGTTGTCCAGATGTCGTTTCAGGCTCGGTGGTTTTCATCCACTTCTTTAAGCTCAATGTCGCATGAAAGTTACACGCAGATCTGTCAGTTTGAAAACTAGAGGCACTCAAAACTTCTTTAAGTTAAGTATTTTATTTTCCTATTTAACCAACCAAAAACTGTTTGAGTAATATTTTAAACTTTTCCAGGTCAATTCAGATAAGACGAAGTTTTTCACAATTTATTTCCTTAAAAAGTAAATTATCTACTTGTGAATTTATAATATCGCGAGTAAAAAAAAATCCCATCAGGATCAATTTAAATCCCGGATAAATAAGTGCCGGTGATTTACTAGGTATGAGACAAACCATTTAGTAGCAACTTTTGTAAAAAAAATATGTATAAGTTCAATTACGGAAAAATCACTAGAAAACTTACATTTTTTTCGAAATTTTTACAAGTTTTGATGGAGTCTTTGTCGTAAAAAAATACTGCTAAATTAGGAATAAAGTACCAAAAGAGTTAAAAATATTCTATTTGAGTTTTATTTAATTTTTCGAATTCTGATCGGAATTTTGCAGGACCAAGGTATTAAAAACGTCTCACTTAATTTTTATTTATTGACAGTACTTTTGCACGACAAAAGTAACAGAAAAGTTTCAGTTTTTTTACTTTTTTAAATTCTAAATCTTTTTTAAATAAAAGTACCATAAAAGTCTTACTTAATGTTTTTTTTAATTTATGCAAGATAATAATTATAACTAAGACAAAAGTGTTATATAAAAGTTCCATTTTAATTGTTCAAAATTTGTATAAGTGCTAATGGAATTTATGACCCAAAAAAGTACTGCTGAAACAGGAATAAAGTACCATAAGATTTAACAATATGTCCCGTTTCACCTAGAATTTTTTGGGATTAAAGTACCAGAAAAGGCCCACTTATTTATTCTTTTATTTTAACAAATTTCAATAATTTTCGATGAAAAAGTAATAAAAATTTTTCGTTTGATTTAAAAAAAAAAAATTTTAAGGGCTGATGGGACTTTTATAGGACCAAGGTACCGAAAACGTCCCACTTACATATTTTATATTTTTATTGTGTGCTTTAATTTTTTATGATAAACATCGAAGAAAAGTCCTAATTATTTTATTTTTTATTTTTACAAGTCATAAATAATTTTCGGGGCATAAGTACTAAAAAAAGTTTGTTTTAACCGATTTCATATAAAATCGGGCACTGAGTGCATGGTCAATTGGTCATGTTACGGAATGATTTTAGTGCTATATTATATTTTTTAAGGTGAAATAAGATATACGAATTTTTAGTTTTTTGCACACATAATTGTTTGCCTACATACGGTTATTTGAAGACTTAAGTGAATATTGGAAAAATTACCGAAAATTTGCTTTAAAATGGTATATCTTGGGAACATACAGTTATAATTCAATTTTTTCTTCGATACCTTCTAGTACTATATGCGCTGTTTTAAATCATGCAAAGAAACTGGGAAATTTTTGACAATTGAACCCTCGGAAAGGAGAACTGAGCGACAGTCCAAAAGATTCGAGCTCCGACAATCCAAATTTGAATACGTATTTTAAAACTTAACTCACGATATTTTCAAAACTAAAAGTGATATTTTTTTAAATTTGGACGCGTAGCACTTCTTAGCTTAGCAAAGCCATCCAGAAAAAAAGAAACGAATAAACAACATAAACTTTATGATAAATAATTTTATGTATTCCTATTGAGATTTGTGCTAAAATGTCAGAATTTTGTAAAATTGTAAGGGTTCACGTTTTTCTTAAAGAGTGAAGAAGTTTTCTAAAAATTGAATTTTTTAAAAAATTATTATTATGGGATATTCTTTTGTTTTACCAAAAATCTCAATAGAAATACATATCCACTAACGTCGGAAATTATGAGATGAATTGATGCAAGCACTATTAAAAATCACTGCTGGCTTTGAACCCCGAGAACTCAGCGAAAAAAAATGATAGAGCATTTTTTAAAAAACAGTTGGAAAGCCTATAAAAGTCCCCGTCTAGCTATGTCAAACAGATTTTTTTTATCTGCTGAAGAGAATACAACACGTGATAAGTTTTTAAAAAAATTCTAGATTTTCTAAAATCGACTTCAACTTTTAGCATCACCTAGGATAATTGTTGCAAAAATCTAAAAATTTAACGACATAGAGCCTAAAATTTTATCTTTAATTTGAGCTAAGGAAACTTAAAATTTTTTATCGGTTCCCGAGATACGATTAAAAATGTTCAATCGTATCTGAGTTGAGTTTTAGTCAACGATCACGGTTCTCG